>JAODAL010021824.1:0-66140 GCA_025379985.1 Phyllomedusa bahiana
GGCACTGGACCCTAGCTCTTATCCCTTAGCAAAATTTTAATACATGAAATTTTAGTGGAGCATTAAAAGGCTTATAGGTCTCCACACCCCTGCATGGTGATCTCCATAATGAGGAAAATTAACTACCTAAATATGTTACATATCTTTGGTGGGTTGGATGTGACTTTAAGGAATACTACTTCAAAAAGTATCACTGGAGTCCTAGCTCTCTTCCCTCAAGCCTTTTTGAATATATTAAAATTTTAGTATAGCATTCATGGATTTCAGGTCTTCGAACACCTTCATGGTGTCTCCCTCTATTGAGGAACATTATCTATTTGTTACATGTCTTTGTGTGTTGGATGTGACTTTAAAGCACACAGATTCAAGTAATTTCTTTTTATTTTAAGCTTACTTTTATTTTTAGTGTTGCATTCACAGCTTTTAGGTCTCCACACACCTTTATGGTGATCTCTCTACTTAAGAATCTTATAAACTTAAGAACTTAAAGGGTTGTCTCGCTACAAAGAAAAGCTTTTCAAATTGTAGGAACACAAAATAAAGACATTTTCCAAAATATTTTGCTTTGTTCCTCTGTTTTCCCTAAGGAGATCAAGTGAATTTATGACCTCCCTGGCTATTTCATTTCCCTCAGAAAACCCAACCTGTAAACAATTCTCCCCCTGCTTTGTTCAATGAGATAACATTTGGTGATTTTATCACACGGGTCACAGCAGAAATCCTGTGCTGCTCAGCAGTAAAAAGCTTGATTTATGTAAAATAAACAAACTGTAATTAGGTTTTTGTTTGGGATCAGATAAAATCCTGTTAGTAGTTTAGAAGCAATCTGATCTAATTAGCAACTGAAACACAAGGGAGCACAAGCTATACAAGAAAGGGAGCTAGCAAATGACAGTCTGAACCAGGAAGTGACAGAGTATTTCATTCATGCATTCTCTGAAACTCTGAAGGGAGACAACTCCTTTAAATGTTTTTGGTAAGTTGGATGTTACTTTTAGGCATGCTACTTCCAATAGGGGGCAGTGGAGTGCTATCTGTTTTCCATTGAGCTGATTTGAAAAAAAAAAGACATTTTGGTGGAACATTCAGGTGAACTAGGTCTCCAGCCACCTTCGTGGGGCCTCTGTCTAATGAGGAACATTATCTTATAAGATGTTACATGCAGTTAGTCAATTGTATGTCACTTTAAGGCACATTCATTCCAATGACTGGCACTGGAGACCTTGTTTTTTGTTTTACCCTTAACATTACTTAAAACACAGACACTTTAGTAGAGCATTCATGGCTTATTAGTGTCTGTACACCTTAATGATGACTTCCTTAATAAAGCATTATCTCTTTCAAGATGTTACATGCATTTAGTGGGTTGCATGTCACTTTAAGGCACGCTAATTCCAATGACTGCACTGGTTCTTATTTTTTTTTTTCCCTTGAGCTTATTTGATTTAGTGAAGCATTCATGGCTTGTAAGCCTCCAAACACGTTAAAAGATGACTCCCAATAAAAAAGCTTTATCTCTTTGAATTTTTTTGCCCGTTCCAACGCGGATTTGGCCGTAGGTTTGGCCATGGGTTCCGGCGTGGTTTCCGCGGCCAAAACCTCATTCAAATCGCACCCCAAACACCTCCAGTTAAATCCATGATTTCCTATGGGAAACCGCGTTGCTATTCACACGCCGCGTTTTTGGGCCCAGGGTTTTTGGGGGCCCGGCCTACCGTGCTGTTTAAGCCCTCCTGTTGATTAAACTGTGAGTCTTCAGGCGGGCCGTCGGTGTCGGGGGGCCCCGACCAGGGTTTTTGGCCAGTTGGTCGGGTTTCGGCTGCGATTCCTGGCCGGTTTTTTCCCCTGCCAAAAAAAAATTTTGTATGGGGGAAAACCCGCCAAAAACCCCGTCCGAACCCCGGCGAAATTTGTGTGTGAACCGAGCCTTACAGGCCTTTTGTGTTTTGGATGTGACTTTAAGTCACACAGCTTCCAATAGATGACACGATGTGTATTTCTTTGAGCTTCTTTTTTTTATGGTAATTTTGGGGGAGCTTTCATGGGTCTAGGGCTCCACACACCTTCATGGGTCCCATTGTAATAAGGAAATTTTTTCTTCCAGATGTTTAATTTAGAGAACAAAACTTGTAAATTTTTCAAACATACATGTGGGGGCCCCCACTCCCGTATTGGTTTTTCTACAATTGTTGGATATCTGCTATAACAATTTTTGGTTGTGCTCCCCCTTGACATTAATAAGGGACCAATGCTACACACAGAGTTGTTTGCTGTTTTCATGTGGGACCAAACCCTCATGCTGTCATAGACCCCTTTGGAGCAGGTCTAGGAGCCAGGGGGCCCTGTCTTTTTGCATACGTAGTTGTTTTTGCCACGTTGTGGGTTTTTCAGGACCTTCCCGGTGAATTTGGGACAGGGAAAAATTTTATCGTTATGTGACGATTTTTAAGTTTAAATGTAAAGGCGGGGGGGGCTGCAGACACAGCTCCTGTAAATTTTAAAACCAAAATTGCATCCATCTAATCGACTGTTTTCGAGACAAACACGTTTTTTCATTCTAATTGTGCGGTCATTTCATACCAAATTTCCCCCACGCGGCTGCAGATTAAAGCCTTTTGGGGCTCAGCAAAATTGTCTTTGAAGAAACAACAAAACATTATCCTTTCACACAGTCCACTGGAATAAGACGGGAGATCTGACCGCTCTGATTACTGCTGTCAGCTATAAGACCATCGGTATTACAGAACAGAGGCTGAAATCAAGGGAGAATTCATCCTTTGCTTCCGACCAGACGGCCAGAAATGGGCTGCAGCGAGAGTGTACAAACAAGACATCAATATGTGGGAGTTTTCCAACAGCAGAATGAGTGGAGCGCGCAGCTCTGGAGAAAATCAGGATGTAACTCAGGATCAGTACAGGATAAGTAATGTATGTACAGTGACTGCACCAGCAGAGAAGTGCGATTGCAGCTCTGGGGATAAATACAGTAAGGTAACACAGGATGCTACAATATAAGCAATGTAATGTACAGTGACTGCACTCACAGAATAGTGAGTGCAGGCTCTGAGTATAATACAGGATGTAACTCAGGATCAGTCATATAAGTAATGTATTACAGTGGACTGCACCACACGAATATGAGTGCAGCATCTGGAGATGAAAACAGATGTAACTCATTATCAGACAGGAAAGTAATGGTATGTACAGTGACTGCACCAGCAGATAGTGAGTGCAGCTCTGAGTATAATACAGAATGAAGTGCATGATCCTTAAAGGATAATTAAATGTATTACAGTGACTACACAGCAGAATATGAGCGCAGCTCTGGTGGATAATACAGGATTAACCTAGGATCGGTACAGATAAGTAACTTGTTTGTACAGTGACTGCACCAGCAGAATGTGAGTTCAGCTCTGGAGGATAATAACAAATGTAACTCAAGATCAGTACACAGGATAAGTAATTATGTACAGTGACTGCAACCAGCAGATATATGAGGCGCAGCTGTGGAGATAATACAGGAAGTGTAACTCAGGATCAGTACCAGGATTAAGTATAATATGACAATGACTGCACCAGACATAATAGGTGAGGCACAGCTCAGGATTATAATATAGGGATAACTCAGGATACAGTACAGGATAAGTAATGTAAGTACGACAGTAGCTGCACCAGCAAATAGTAGAGTGCAGCTCTGAAGATAATACAGGATGTAACTCGGATGAGTACAGGATAAGTAATGTATGTACTCAGTGACTGCAACCAGCAGAATAGTGAGTGCAGCTCTGGAGGATAATACAGATGTAACTCCGGATGATACAGTGATTATTAATGTAGTGTACATTGACTGCACCAGCAGAATAGTGAGTGCAGCTCGGAGATAATACAGGAAATGTAAACCTCAGGATCAGTACAGGATATAAAGTATGTACAGTGACTGCAGCAGCAGAATAGATGAGTGCAGCTCTGGAGATAATATAGGATGATAACCAGGATCAGTACAGGAATAATTAATGTATGTACAGTGTGACTGCACCAGCAGAAAAGTGAGTGCAGCTCTGGAGGATTAAACAGATGTAACTCAGGATCAGTACAGGATAAGTAATGTAAGTACAGTGACTGCACCACAGAATAGTGAGTGCAGCTTCAGGAGGATGAATACAGGGACTAACCAGGTATCAGTGACAGGATAAGTAATGTAAAACAGTGACGCACCTGCATAATAGTAGCCGCAGCTCTGGTGATAATACAGGATGTAACTAGGATCGGAAAGGGAAAAGTAATTGTATGATACATTACTGCACCCAGCAGAACAGTGATGCAGCTCTGAGAGTAAAAATACAGGATGTAACTCAGGATCAGTACAGGATAAGTAATGTATTTACAATTACTGCACCAGCAAAATAGTGAGCGCGCTCTAGAGGATAATACAGATTAACTCATGAGTTCAGTAACAGGATAAGTAATGTATGAACACAACAAAGTGACTGCACCACAGAATAGTTGAGCCAGCTCTGAGGATAATAACAGGATATAACTCAGGATCCGGTTACAGGATAAGTAATGTTTGTACACAGTGACCTGCCACAGCAGAATAGTGATTGCAGCTCTGGAGTAATAATACATGGGATGTAACTCAGATGCATATACACGGAATGAAGTAATATATGTACAATGACTGCACCAGCAGAATAGTGAAGCACTAGCGTCTTGGATTATAATATAGAGTAACTCATATCAGTTACAAGGATAAGTAATGTATGTACAGTGACTGCACCAGCAGAATAGTGAGCGTCAGCTCTTGGAGATAATACAGGATGTAACTCAGGGATCAGTAAGGATAAGGTAATGCGTAAGTAACACAGTAGCTGCACCCAGCAGAATAGTGAGTTGCAGCGTCAGGAAGATAATACAAGGATGTAACTCAGGATTGAGTACCAGGATAGTAATGTATGTACACATTGACTGCAACCATAGCAGATTATTGAGTGCAGCACTGGAGTATAATAAATGAAGTAACTCAGGATGAGTACAGGATTAGTAATGTATGTACATGACCTTCCCAGTACAGATAAGTGGGAGCGCAGCTCATGAGATATGACAGGATGTATCTCAGGATCAGTACAGGATAATAGATATGTACAGTGACTGCACCATCAGAATAGTGAGTGCTAGCTCTGGAGGGATAATACAGATAGTAACTCAGGATCAGTACTGGATAAGTAATGTAAGTACAGTGAACTGCACCAGCAGAATAGTGAGCCGCAGCTCTGGAGATAATACAGGATGTAACTCTATCAGTACATGGATAAGGTAATGTACGTACAACAGTAGCTGCACCAGCAGAATAGTGAGTGCAGCCTCTGGAAGATAATACAGGATGTTACTCCAGGATGAGTACAGATAAGAAAAATCGTATGTACACAGTGACTGCACGCAGCAGAATAGTGAGTGCAGCTCTGGAAGGCTAATACAGGATGTACTCAGGTATGAGTACAGGATAAATAAATGTAGGTACAGTGACTGCACCAGTTCAAATAGTGAATCGCAGCTCTGGATGATAATAGGATGTAACTCAGGAATGCAGTACAGATAAGTATGTATGTACATGACTGCAGCACAGAATAGTGAGTGCAGCTCTGTGGGATAAAATAGGATGTAATCTCAGTGATCATACAGGATATTAATGTAATGTACAGTGACTGCACCAGCAGAATAGGTGAGTGCAGCCTCTGGAGATAAATACAGGATTAACTCAGGATCAGTACAGGATAAGTAATGTTAATAATACAGTGACTGCAACCTGCAGAATAGTGAGCGCAGCTCTGGTGGATAATACAGGATGTAACTAAGGATCGGTAAGGGAAAGTAATGAAGTACAGCTGTGACTTCACCAGCGAACAGTGAGTGCACTCTGGAGTATAATACAGGATGTAACTCAGGAACAGGTACGGGATAAGTAATGGTAATGTATCAGTGACTGTGTCAACCATCAGAATAGAGAGCGCAGCAACTGGAGGATAATACATGATGTAAACTCAGGAATCATACAAGTATAAGTAATGTATGTACACAAGTGATACAGCACCAGCAGAAATAGTGAGCTCAGCTCGTGGAGTATAATGAGCAGGATATAACTCATGATCATACAAGGATAAGTAATGTATGTACAAGTTAACTGCACCAGCAGAATAGTGAGCACCGCTTGTGGAGGATAAACAGATGTAACTCAGTATCAGTACAGTATAAGTAATATTTTACAATGACTGCACCAGCAAATATGAGCACAGCTTCTGGATTATAATATATGATGTAACTCAGGATCAAGTACAGTATAAGGTAATTTATGTACAGTGACTGGCAACCACAGTATAGTGAAGCCAGCTCTGAGGATAATACAGGATGTAACTCAGTATCAGTACCAAGGATTAATTAATGTAAGTACACATGTATCTGCACACCAGCAGAATAGTGAGTGCAGCTCTGGAGTAATACAGAGGGAGTGATAACCTCAGGATGAGTAACAGTGTAAGTAATGTATGTTCAGTGACTGCCTAGCAGAATAGTGATGCAGCTCTGAGGATAGATACAGGATGTACGCAGGATCAGTACAGGATAAGTAATGTATGTTCAGTTACTGCAGCAAAGCAGAATATGAGTGCAGCTCTGGAGGATAATAAAGGATGTAACTCAGGATCAGTACAGATAATTAATGTATTTACAATGACTGCACCAGCAGAAAAGTGAGTGCAGCTCTGGAGGATAATACAGTACGTAAAACACAGGATCATACAGGATAAGTATTGTATAAACAGTGACTGCACCTGCAGAATATGTGAGCGCGCTCTGTTTGGATAATACAGGATGTAACTATGATCGGTAAGGGATTAAGTAAATGTATGGTTTAACAGGACTCACCACAAGAACAGTGAGTGCAGCTCGGAGTATAATACAGGATGTTAACACAGGATCAGTACAGGATAAAGTAAATGTAATGTACAGTGACTTGCACCATCAGAATGAGTGTAGTGCGCTCTGGGTAAATACAGGATGTTACTCAGGATCAATACAGTTGAAGATAAAGTATGTACACATAGACTGCACCAGCAGAAGTGAGATGCAGATCTGGAAGTATATACAGAATGTAACTCAGGATCAGTGCGAGGATAAGTTACATGTATGTACAGTGACTGCACCACAGAATAGAGAGTGCCGCTGCAGAGATAATACAGGAAGAATTCATGGTCAAGTACAGGGGTAAGGTAATGTATGTACATGGGAACTGCACCATCAGAATAGTGAAGTTCAGCACTGGAGTATAAATACCGGATGTAACTCTAGGATCAGTACAGGATAAGTAATGTATGTACACGAGAACTAACTCCACAGAATAGGAGTGCAGCTCTGGAGGATAATACAGGATGTAACTCAGGATCAGTACAGGATAAGTTAATGTTTGTCAGTGACTGCACCAGCAGAATAGTGAGCGGCAGCTCTGGAGGATAATACAATGTCACTCCGGACCATACAGATAATTTAATGTATGTACAGCATTGATTGGCACCAGCAGAATAGTGAGTGCAGCGCTGTAGGCGATAATACAGGATGTAACTCAGGTCACTACAGATAAGTAATGAATGAACACGTGACTGCACCGCAGAAAGGTGAGTGCAAGCTTCTGGAGGATAATACAGGATGTGAACTAGGAGAGTATAGGATAAGTAAAATTTATGTACTAGTAACTGCAACCAGCAGAATAGTGGAGGTGCAGCTCTGGAGTATAATACAGGCTGTAACTCGAGAGATCAGTACGGGTTAAAAAAAAAGTAATGTATGTACAGTGACTGCACCACAGAATATGAGTGCAGCTCTGGCGGATAAAACATAAATGTAACTCAGGTATTAGTAAGAATAAGTAATGTATGTAAAGTTGTTCTGCACCAGCTAATAGTGAGTCAGCCTTCTGGAGTATCATAACAGGATGTACTCAAGTATCAAGTACAGGATAGAGTATTGTATGTACAGAACTGCACCAGCCCAGGAATAGAGAGTGCAGCTCAGAGTAAATAATATCAGGATGTACTCAGGATCACTACAGATAAGTAATGTATGACACAGTCGACAGCAGCAGCAAAGAAATAGTGAGCGCACTCTGGAGATAATACAGGATGTAATTCATGATCAGTGCAGGATAAGTAATGTATGTACACAGTTACTGCATACCGCAAATATAGAGTACTGCTCTGGAGGATCTACAGGATGATGTGTGTTTGTGGGGATTGGTGTGGGTGGTGTGTAACTCAGGAATAGTACAGAGAAGTAATGTATGTACAGTGACGCACCAGCATAATAGTGAGTGCAGCTCTGAAGAGATAATACAGGATATAACACAGGAATCATGGCAGGATAATAATGTATGTACATTGTCTCCACCAGCAGAATAGTGGATTCGCCAGCTCTGGATATAAATATAGATGTAACTCAGGATCAGTACATATAAGAAATGGTAAGTACAGTTAACTGCTACCAACAAGAATAGTGAGCTGCAGCTCTGGAGGATAATACGATATGTAACTCAGATCCATACAGATAATAATGTAAGTACAGTGACTGCACAGCGAGAATAGTGAGTGCACTCTGGAAGAATAATACAGATGTACCTCCATGAAGAGTACATGATAAGTAAAGTATTACCAGGTGACTGCCTCCCATCAGAATTAGTGAGCGCAGCTCAGGAGGATTAATACAGGATGTATCTCAGGATCAGTACAGTATAATAATGTATGTACAGGTGTCAGCACCAGCATAATAGTGAGTGCAGCTCTGGAGGATAATAACAGGATGTAACTCAGGATCAGTACCAGGAATAAGTAATTGTATGTACAGTGACTGCACCCAGCATAATAGTGAGCGCAGCTCTGGAGGATAATACAGGATGTAACTCAGGATCAGTACATATAAGTAATGTATTTACATGACTGCCCATCAGAGTAGTGAGCGCAGTGGGTGGAGATAATACAGGTAATGTAACTCAGGATCATGTACAGATAAGTAATATATGTACAATGACTGCACCATCAGAATAGTGAGCACAGCTCAGTATTATAATATAGATGTAACTCAGGATCATACAGGAAAGTAATGTAATACAGTGACTGCAGCCAGCAAAAAGTGAGCTCACTCTGTAGATAATACAGGAATGTAACTCAGGATCAGTACAGGATAAGGTTAATTGTAAGTACAACAGTAGCTGCACCAGCAGAATAATGAGTGCGCTCTGGAATATAATACAGATGAACTCAGGATGATACAGGATAAGTAATGTATGTACACAGTGACTGCACCAGCAGAATTAGTAGTGGCAGCTCTGGAGATAATACAGATTAAACTCAGGAGTGAAGTAAAGGATAAATAATGTATGTACAGTGACTGCACCAGCAGAATAGTGAGACGCAGTCTCTGGAGGGAATAATACAAGGATAATTTTTAAAACAAAAAACTTCCACAGGAAAAAAAATCAGTACAGGATAAGTAACGTGTGTACATGACTGCGCAGCAGAATATGTGGAGTGCAGCACTGGAGATAATATGAGGAGTAACTCAGGATCATACAGGATAATTATGTTATGTACAGTGACTCGCACCAGCAGAACAATAGTGAGTGGCAGCTCTGAGGATAATACAGGATGTAACCTCAGGATCATTACAGATAAGAAATGTATATACGTGACTGCACCTTGCAAATATGAGCGCAGCTCTGGTGGATAATACAGAAATGTAACTAAGGATCGGTAAGTGATAAGTAATGTATGATACAGTGACTGCACCATCAGAACAATGAGGTGCAGCTCCTGGATTATAATACAGGATGTAACTCAGATCAGTACGGGATAAGTAATGTATGTACCTTGCCAGCACCAAGCAGAAAAAGATGGAGCGCATCACCTGGATGATAATACAGGAAGTAACTCATGATCAGTAAGAAAAGTTAATTGTAGTACACAGATTGACTGCACCATCAGAATAGTGAGCGCAGCACTGAGGTATAAATACAAGGATATGAACTCAGGAACATTAACAGGAAAGAAAGAAAGTAACATAGTGACTGGCACCAGCAGAATATTTAGCTCAGCTGTGTAGGATAATACAGGATGTAACACAAAGATCAGTAAGTTAAGTAATATAATGTACAATGACTGCACCATCAGAAAAGTGAGCACAGTCTCTGGAATATAATATAGGATGTAACTCAGGATCAGTACAGGAAAAGTAATGTATGCTACAGTGACGCACCCATCAAAAAGTATCGCAGCTCTGGAGGATAATACATAGATGTGAACTCAGGATCAGTACAGTATAAGTAATTTAAGTACACAGTAGGCTGCACCAGCAGAATAGAGAGTGCAGCTCAGGAAGGTAATACAGGATGTAACTCAGGAAGAGTAACAGGATAAGTAATGTTGTACAGTGACTGCACTAGCAGAATATGGAGTGCAGCTCTGGAGTATAATACATATGTAACTCAGGATCAGTACAGGATTAAGTAGCTGTATGTAACATTGACGTGCAGCGCAGAATAAGTGAGTGCAGCTCTGGAGGATAATATAGGATTAACTCATGAATCAGTACAGGATGAAATTAATGTACTGTAGCAGTGACTGCACCAGCAAATAGGAGTGCAGCTCTGGAGGATAATACAGGACGATAACTCAGGATCAGTACAGGAAAAGTAATGTAAATACAGAGACTGCACCTGCAGAATTAGTGAGCGCAGCTCTGGTGGATAATACAGGATTAACTAAGATCAGGTTTTATGGGGGTACGGGATAAGTAATGTATTAAGTGACTGCACCAGCAAACATGAGTGCAGCTCTGGAGTATAATACAGGATGTAACTCAGGATCATACAGGATAAGTAATGTATGTAAAGTGACTGCACCAGCAGAAAAGTGAGTGCAGCTCTGGAGTATAATACAGGATGTCACTCAGGATCAATACAGGATAAAGTAATGTATTACCAGTGAATGCACCAGCAAATGTGTAGTGCAGATCTGTAGTATATACAGAATGTAACTCAGGATCAGTGCAGGATAATTATGTATGTACAGGGACTGCACCAGCATGAATAGTGGAGTGAGGCTCTGGAGGATAATACAGGCATTTAATTCCAGGGGTCGAGTACAGGGTAAGTAATGTAATGTACAGTGGACTGCACCAGCAGAATTGAGTTCAGCCTCTGTGAGTATAAAACCCGGATTGTAACTCAGATCAGTACAGGATAGTAATTTAATGTACAACCAAGGTGACACTCCAGCATAATATGAAGTCAGCTCCTGAGGAATAATACAGGATGAAAACTCAGGATCAGTACAGGATAAGTAATGTTTTGTATCAGTTACTGCACCCGTAATAGCAAAGTAGTTAGCGCACTCTGGTGATAATACAGGAGTAACTCCGGACCAGTACAGGAATAATTAATGTATGTACACAGTGATTGCACCAGCAAGAATAAGTGAGTGCAGCACTGAGGATAATACAGGATGTAACTCAATCACTACCGATAAGAATGTATTACACATGACGCACCAGCAGAATAGTGAGTGCAGCTCAGGCGAGGAATAATACAGGATTAACCACAGGAGAGTATAGAATAAGAAATTAAATGTACAGTAACTGCACCAGCAAATAGTGGAGTGCAGCTGCTGGAGATAATCAGGCTGTAACTCAGGATCAGTTCAGGATAAGTAAATGTAAGAACAGTAGACTGCACCAGCAAAATAGTGAGTGCAGCTCTGGGATTATAATACATTATGTAACTCAGTGTATTAGTAACAGAATAAGTAAAGTATGTACACATGTCTGCACCAGCAGCATATGAGTGCAGCTACTGAGATAATACAGGATGTAACTCAGGGATCATACGATAAGGATACAGTATTGTATGTACAGTAAACTGCACAGCAAATAGTGAGTTGCACTCCAGATATAATACAGGATGTAACTCAGGGATCACTACAGGCTAATGTAATGTATGTACACAGTTGGACAGCAGCACAGAATAGTCGAGCGCAGCTTCTGGAGGTATAATACAGGATGTAATTCAGGATCATAAACAGAGGATAAGTAATGTATGTAACAACACATGACTGCACCAGCAGAATAGTGAGTACATGCTCTGGAGGATAATACAGGATGTAACTCACGATCAGTACAGGATATAGTTAAGTGTATGTACAGTGGACGCACATCCATCAGAATAGTGAGTGCAGCTCTTGAAGATAATACAGGATATAACTCAGATTCAGGCATATAAGTAATGTATGTACAGTTACTCCACCTAGCAGAATAGTGAGTGCAAGCTCTGGAGGAATAACAGGATTGTAACTCTAGGATTAGCACAGAATAATTAATGTATGTACACAGTGTGCTGCACCAGCAGTAATAGTGATGCAGCTCTTGGAGTATAATACAGGATGTAACTCAGGATCAGTACAGGATAAGTATTGGTAATGTACAGTGACTGCACCAGCAGAATAGTGAGATGCAGCTCCATATTATAATACAGGATTATAACTCATGATCTAGTACACGGAAAATTAATGTATGAACGGTGACTGCACCAGTAGAATAGTGAGTGCAGTTCTGGAGGATTAATACCGGATGTAATTCAGGATTCAGGTACAGGATAAGTAAATGTATGTACACATGACTCACCCAGCAGAATAGTGAGTTCAGCTCTGAGGTTTATACATATGTAACACAGATCATATAGGATAAGTAATGTAGTACATGGACTGCGACCAATCAGAATAGTGAGCGCACTCTGGAAGATAATACAACAGGATTAACTCAGGATCAGTAAGGATAAGTAATGTATGTACATGACTGACACCAGCAGAATAGTAGAGTGCAGCTCTGGAAAGATAATAACAGGATAAATCACTCAGGATCAGGGCAGATAAGTAATGTATGTACAGTGACTGCACACATCAGAATAGTGATGCAGCTACTGGAAGAGTGAAATACAGGATGTAACTCAGGATCAGTATAGGATAGAGTAAGTATGTACTGTGACCTGTGCACCAGCAGAATAGTGAGTTTAGCCTGAGAATAATACCAGGATGTAACTGCAGGATCATTACAGGATAGTAATGTATGTACAGTGACTGCAACCAGCATGAGTAGTGAGTTCAGCTCTGGAGTAATAATACTAGGATGTAACCAGGATCAGTAACTGATAAGTAATGTATGTAAACAGTGAACTGCACCAAGCAGAATAGTGAGTGCCAGCTCTGGAGAATGAATACAGGATGTAAGTCAGGATCAGTACAGGATAAGTAATGTATGTACAGTGACTGCACCAGCAGAATAGTGAGCGCAGCTTTGGAGAATAGTTA
Source organism: Phyllomedusa bahiana (assembly GCA_025379985.1). Classification (NCBI taxonomy): domain Eukaryota; kingdom Metazoa; phylum Chordata; class Amphibia; order Anura; family Hylidae; genus Phyllomedusa; species Phyllomedusa bahiana. The sequence continues at coordinate 13,398 of JAODAL010021824.1, forward strand.
TAGTAGTAGAATAGTAAATGCAGCTGCGAGTTCATCGCTGGGTAGTGAGTGCAGCCATTGTGTTGTATTGTACAATGCTGATCTAAGTTGAACATAACCTCCATGTTTTAGTTGCTGAATAACCCCTTAGTGTTGTAGAATTGGGACGTATATTCCTGCTCCTATCCTCGGAGCTGCTCCAGCTGTCTGTAGAATCTATATGTTTCCCTTCAATGAAATCATTAATTACATATCATTACTTGCATTAGGCAGATGGAGACCACATTTATATTCCAGCTTTTGCTGCCAATTTTCCATAGAATGTGGGGATCTATTCCTGGTTACAGCTGTCAGTTTTTCCATGTGACATACCCTATTTAGTGCTGTTACCACAGTCTCAAGGTCACTGTGACCTACATGAAACAAATCAGAAACAGAGCAAAAGTGATTCTGCTGCAGAAGAACAGGGCTGCTCCCGTCCACACATTCACAGAGATGCTTCCTGCACTGATGCAAATCTCCAGCACATGGAAGCCTGCCGTCCTCTACTGCTCAGTGCTTTAAGGGGTTCTCCAGCTTAGAGAACTCATTTTCATAGTCCTATAAGGGAGGTCCCCGCTCAGGATCTGCTTGGCCAGAATGGAGAGCGGTTACAGCGAGTATCTCTAAGGGTATGTTCACATGGTGCACACTTGTGCATGCCCCAATACCCCCGCTGTTGAAGGTACGCCTCATATGCCTTACCTGTGATTACCTGCCGCAGGTTTGGAGAATGTCTATGTAATAGGATGGGGCATTTGTTAAAAAATCTACATTCCCCCCTGTATTCTCCTTCCATGTATCAGCAGACGTGGTGACGTTACCACCCATAGGGGTACATGGCAGCTCAGTCCATCCTATAGATCTACATAATTAGGCAGATCTTGAAAACCCCAGAGAAAAAAGGGAGAAGAGACCTTCCGTGCCCACACGGCGGCCAAAACGGGTTAATTACCCAGACTTTCCAGAAACAGAGAAAACAAATTGATTATGTTTTAAGTTCTTGACATGATGAGGGGACGTAATGCCTTACACTGCCCACAAGCCCTCCTCTATGCCTATAACCCCCCCTCCTCCCTAGCCCCACCCCCAAATTCCCCTCCCCAGGGTTTTTTAAAGTCTTCATCATAATTTTAAAAGATGTTAAAATTTTAATGTCCCCCCGGGTTTTAAAATCTTTGGGACCTACTCCCCCACCCCCCCCTTAAAATTTTCATTTTTAATTAAAAAAAAAAAAAATCATTACCATAAAAATTATTTCTTTATTGCTGAAAAAAAAAACCCGCTTCCCCAATTCAATCTTCCCGAATTATCTTAAAACCCCAACCTGCACAACTTTTCAGGAGGTGGGGGCTAAAACCACCTGGGAACGTACCCTTTAAACAACCCAAAAAAAAAACATGGACCCCCCGGGGAAAGCCCCCCGTAAAACCGAACATCCCCTGGGGGCCACCTAGGAAAAGCACCCGAAATGTTTAAAAACACCCCCGAAATACCCAGAAACACCCCTTGTCCACCTAGGAACCCCTCGAAAAAGGGTTTAAAAAAACAACCCTCAAAAACCCCGGAAAAGTAAAAACTGCCCACAAGGAATGCCCCCAAAAAAAAGGGAAAAAACCGCTTCACCTGGGGAAAAGGGGGCCCCAAAAACCAAAAAAACAACCCTGCAACCCCCTTTTGGGGAAAGCCCATAGAAAACCAAGGGACAAACCCCGGGACCACCGGGGAAATGCACATAGAAAACCAAGGAAAAAAACCCCGCACCCTTAGAATTGGGGCAATTTAAAAAAACCGGGAAACCTGCACCACCTGGAGTTGCCCCCAAAAACATAAGGGAACCCAAACCCCGCCCAACCCCGGGGGAAAAGTCCTTTAAGGAAACCCAAGGGAACAACCTGCACCACCTGGAATTGCCCCTTTTGAAAACCAAGGGACCCAAACCCCAAACCCCCCCGGGGAAAGCCCATAGAAAACCAAGGGGCAAACCCTGCACCCCCCGGGGAAGGGCCCCTAAAAAAAAACCAAGGAAAAACCCTGCACCCCCTGGAAAATTTCCCCAGAAAAACCCCAAGGGGAAAAACCCTGCACCCCCTGGAATTCCCATTAGAAAACCCAAGGGAAAAACCCTGCATCACCTGGGGAAAGCCCATAGAAAACCAAGGGGCAAAAACCCCGCACCACCTGGGAATGCCCATAGAAAAAACCCCCAAGGGGAAAACCCCCCAAACCCCGCACCACCTGGGAAAAAGCCCCCTAGAAAACCCCGGGCAACCCCGCAAACCCCCCGGGGAAAGCCCAAAAAAAAACCAAGGGGCAACCCTTCACCACCTGGAAAGCCCAAAAAAAACCCAAAGGGGAAACCCCGCACCCCTGGGAAAAGGGCCCCTAAAAAACCAAGGGAAAACCCCGCACCACCTGGGGAAAGCCCATAGAAAACCAAAGGGAAAAAACCCTGACCACCTGGGAATGGGCCCCTAGAAAACCAAGGGAAACCCCGCACCACCCCGGGAAAACCCATAAAAACCAAAGGGGCAACCCGCACCACCTTGGGGAAAGCCCCCAAAAACATAGGAACCCCCAAACCCCGCCCAAACCCGGAATGTCCCCAGAGAAAAACCCAAGGGAAAAACCCGCACCCCCTGGGAAAAGCCCATAGAAAACCAAGGGGCAACCTTTTTCCCCCCCCCGGGAATGCCCAAAAAAAAACCCAAAAAAAGGGAAAAACCCTTTCACCCCCCGGGGAAAAGCCCCCCGGAAAACCCAAAGGGACCCAAAAATGCACCACCTGGGAATGCCCCTGGAAAAATCCCAAAGGAAAAACCCTTTCCCCTCCTTGGAAGCCCCCAAACCCTCTGTACTTTCCCCCCAAAAAATCTAGGATCAACCCTGTAAACCCCCTGGAAAAAACCCCAGGAACACCAGCAAACATCCCGGGAAACCCCCAAACCTTTTTTAGTCTTTTTTTTTTGCCCGCAGAAAATGGGGGGCCATATTTGGGGCAAGCTGTTAAAATATAAGGGCCCAATCTCATAAAGCAGAACTGCAGCGTAAAAAATGAAGGGGAAGAGATCTTCCCTTTACTGATGAGTCCCAAAGTAGGGCTGCGCTTCCCCCGGGGGAATAATGCAGCAAGGTTTGGGGCCACGTTATAACTATTGGAGGGGGGAGCTGCAGTGTAAAGCAAAGTGGGAAAACAAAAAAAGACCTTTAATGTCCCCGGGGGCCAGTTCCAAGCAAGGCCCGGGACACCGGTTTTCGCCCCCCAAAAGTAAAGGTGACAGCCCAGGGCAGGAAGGGGCCCAAGGGGGCATGGAGCGGCTGAATTTTTCCCGGGGGGGGAGGGGGGGGGGGATGGCAATATGTCCTTATTGCGTAGGCACCAGAAAAACTTTTTCTCAAGGGCCCGGAAAAAGTTTTAAATTTTTAAAGTCGGGGTTTCGGGGGGGGTAAAAAAAAACACTTTTGTTGGGGATGTTTCCCCTGCAAATTCCCTTGATAATTTAGATTAGTGCGCAATTGGGGGGAGGGTCCCTTGTCCGGGGAATTTTAAACAAAACATGGGATCCGGGAAAATCGCCCCATAAATGCAAATTTTAAAAACCCTATCCCGTTTTCAGCTTTTCTGCGCAAAACTTTGGGGTTTCCCGAACATCCGCGCATCTCTTTGCATACAAAAACCCATTCCCGGCTGTTTACATCCCCGCTTTTTAACGATGTAGGGATCTTAAATAGCGCATGGCGTCAGGGGCCCTTCTTCCCTTTTGGGGCCCGAAGGCCCTTGCCCCGGGGGCCCCCAAAAATCTCAGGGGCCCTTCCCCCCCGGGAAACCCCCTACCCCCCCCAGTGGAGCGAAAGCCAGGGTCTGGGCCCGGGGGGACCCCGGGGTTTTGGGCCGCAGAGCCCCCGGACCCCTCCCCGGGGGAAAACCGGGGGGTTTCCCCCCTGGCCGGGCTGTGGCCCCCCCCCCTCACCGAAATGCATGGCCGGTTTACAAAACCCATCCCCTGCAGCCATCACGGGCCCCCCCGCCGGGCGGCAAGGGGAGGGGGCAGAGGCTGAACAGCGGGGATCTACTGATCCCGGCCCGTTCGGCCTCCCAGGAGGCCCCGGGGGACGCGCGCTGAAAAGGAGGAAACAAAGCGCACCCCCTTTTCCCCCGGCAGCCCCTGCAAATCTGCTGTGGCGGGCCCCCGGGGTCCGGGACGTGGAGAAGAGGAAGGGAAACATTGGGGTACTATTTTTTATTTTTTTATTTTTTTTTAAAATACGGACCTTCCTTTAAAAATATACGCCTTGCCACCTATATACTTTCCCTGCCACCCAAAATTTCTCCCTGCCCCCAAATAAATGGCCCCGCCCCCCAAATTTACTGCCCTCCACCTATAAACTTCCCTGCCTTTCCCCTAACTGGGCCCCGCCACCAAAATACTGCCCTTTTCCAAACCCATAAACCCCCGCCACCAATATACGCCCGCCACCTATATTCTGCCCCCGCCACCAAAAATTCCCGCCCTGCCACCTAATACTGGGCCCCGCCACCAATTTTAAAACCCTGCCCCCCAAAATACCCCTGCCCCCCAATATCCGCCCGCCACCTATAACCCCTGCCCTCAAATACTGCCCTTTTCCACCCTATACTCCCGCCTGCCAAACCCAAAAAACCGCCCTTCCACCAAATAAATGTCCCCGCCACCTATATACTCCCTACCCCGCCACCAAAATTTCTTGGCCCTGCCATAATAATATACTGCCCCGCCCCCAATATATACTGCCCTGCCCCACCACCTATATTCCGCCCCCGCCCCGGGCCCCCAAAATAAATGCCCTGCCACCCAAGTACTGCCCTTCCTTTCCACCTATGTACAGCCTTGCCTGCCCCTAAAAATACTTGGCCCGGGCCCCCCCGGGTATTACTTGCCCTTTCCTACCACCCCCAAAATACCCCGCCCAGCCTTACCACCTAAAATACCCGCCTGCCTGCCCCCCTATTACTGCCCGCCTCCTTTCCAGGGCCCCGCCCGCCCAACCCAAAGTACTTTCCATGCCCGCCACCTAATAACTGCCCTGCCTGGGTATATACTGGCCCGCCTAAACCCCCTAAAAAACTGCCCCTTTCCCCACCACCTATGTACTCCCGTGCCTGCCACCTAATAAAGGGCCCGCCTACCACCTAATACTGGGGCCCCCCAACCCCCAAAATACTGCCCTGTCCCGCTACCTAAATACTGCCCTGCCTGCCCCAATTACTGGGCCCCGCCTGCCCTACACTCTACAGGGGGCTATAAACCCACCTACAGGGGGAGCATTTTTCTTCCTACAGTTTTGCCCGTAAAAACCCACCTACTTAATTTGGGGGCCAGATTAAATCCCTACTTACTAAAGTGGGGCGCCCAAAAAAAGGTAGGAATCGAGCGAAGTGCTGAAAATAGGCTAAGAGTTTTTGGGTTTTCAATTTGCAGGGAAGCTGCCCGGGGGGAAAGGTTTGGTTTGGAGGAAAAGGGAAAAAGGGAAAAAGAACGATTCAAGAACGACGATCAGAAGAACTTCCCGGGAGTCCCGGGGTCAGGGGATTTTACTTCTATATTTTTCAGGCTGTGGTCTCGTCATGTAATGGTGACCTGACTGGAAAGTTTATATTTTTTCTTTGACTTTTTTTTTTTTTTTTTTTGGGGGTGGGGGGGGGGTGGGTGGGGGGCCCCCCGTACCCTCTGCCCAGGGGCCCCAATGCTGTTTTGAGGGGGCCCCGTGTGCAGTTTTGGTTTTCAGGGACAAGAGTAGGTGGGAGTCAAGAAAAACGCCACTTTTGAAATTTAAGAGTAAAATACCCAATATATTTTTTCCTGATTGGGGTAAATAAAAAAGAGGAAAGGACTGGGGCCTGACGATTGGGGATTGGGGGGTGGGGGGTACTTATTCCTTTATTTACAAAGTTTTTTCTCACTTTTAATGGGGACATCAATAGTGCAGTATTTTCAACCAGTTTGGGGTGGGCCCCCGGGGAAAGTTCCCCCAACCATGGTGCGCCCTGGTTTTTTTTCAAAAGGGCCCTTCCCAAAGGGGGGGGCAGGGCGGCGGGTCGCCCGGGGGGCCGGGCTCCGCTCACCCCAGGGGGGCCCGCGGGCCGCCCACCCCCCCCGGGAGGAGCCCCTGACTCTGCCGACTGTTTTATAACAGCCGCGAAAAGGCCCCGCAGTGCAGGAGGAGGGGGACGGATCGTTCCCGTCCGACTCCCCCCCTGTACGCGTCACGGGGGGGGCACAGCTCCACCGCGCCCCCGGACGCTCGTCCCTCCTGGGAGCTTCCCTTTCCCCCGTGGGGCCCTGGGGGCTGCGTGCAGGTAAGCAGCGTGATGACGTCACACTGCTTACACCGTCTCGCTCCCACGGACAGGGGACCGGACGCGCGGACCCAGGGGGTAACTTTTTTTATTTTATAATTACTTACAGGGGGACACTGGCACAAAGGGGGGACACGGGTACAATGGGGGCATCCCGGCTACAAGGGGGGGACACTGCTACAAGGGGGCACACGGCTACAAGAGGGGGCCTGGCTACAGGGGGCACACTGGCTACAGGGGCACACTGGCTACAAAGGGGGGACACTGGGGTACAGGAGGGCACACGGCTAACGGAGGGGCCCTCCCGGCTACAAGGGGGGCAACTGGCTACAAGAGGGCAATCCTGGCTACACGGGGGGCACACTGGCTACAAGAGGGGCATCCTGGCTACAAGGGGGCACACTGGGTACAAGGGGGGCACACTGGTTTTCAAAGGGCAAACCTGGCTACAATGAGGGCACCCCTGGCTACAAGGGGGCACACTGGCTACAATGGGGGCACACTGGCTACAAGGGGGCACACTGGCTACAAGGGGGGCATCACTGGCTACAAGGGGGCATCACTGGCTGCAAGGGGGGATCACTGGCTACAGGGGGGGCATCACTGGCTACAATGGAGGCACATTGGCTACAGGGGTGGGCATCTCTGGCTAGAATCGATATTATTAACTATATGTATAATATGTACTGTTTTAGTGTCATTTTGTGCCATTTTGGTTGGTGGTGTGCCCCGGGATTTTTTAAGTGTAAAAAGTTTGCCGCGGCTCAAAAAAGGTTGAAAATCACTGATATATGGCAACAATTCCTTGTGGGGCAAATCAGTCCATTCTCCCATCTTTATATTGGTATACCCTTCTTTTGCTAATTAGTATTCTATTTTGCAACCCACTGAAGAGTTCTATGAAGTCTGAAGGAAACACATTTAGTTAAGCGTAACCCAGGTTATAAGGGATCAATCACAGTGTATAATAGGTACAGTCTACGGGACCGTCCTTTTCGGGATAAAATTTCTGCTAAGGGTTAAGAAAGAGCCTTGGATAGGTAACCCAGTGATTCTATTAACCCTTGCTTTCAGTATGGGCAATGATTAGTGTTGATTGAACCGTTCAAGAAAAGTTAAGTTTGAGCCGAACTTCACGATTGTTTAGAACTCGAGTCGAACTGAGCTTTTTACTGTTCATTCGAGTAAATGTTCGCATTCGATGCGCTATTTTAATAGTTTTCATGTCCGAAACTTGGCGTCGCCGCGGCAGTTGCATTAAATCTGTGTAAAGTGCGCGAGAAAGTAGGATCCTCTCAAAAATCTGCCGTCAGTTATACCTTGCATAGTAAACATAATGCGCCTAAAAAGGCGCATTGCACCTATTGAGGTGCATTGCACAAATCGCAGTACATAGCATATAATTGGTAGTGTATGTAATGTGTCTATCAAGGGGCGTTGCGCAACGGAGGTGCATAACGTATCGTTATAATTTATGTAATGTGCCTCAGTAGGCGCATTGTGTTATGGAGGTGCACAGCGTATCATCTTTAGGCGCATTACGATGTTTCGTGCCCGGTGTATAATGCACCTAGTTACTGTTATGGAAGGTAATTCCAGCTTCTCCTCACCTGTATAGGTATAAAAATTAACCAGAACATCTTCTCCCATTGACTTCAATGGGGTTCGAAGTTTGAGTTCGACTCGAACTTCGAACCAAACTATTCAAAGTTCGAGGTTCGACTCAAACTCGAACATTTTACTGTTTTCTGATCACTAGTGGTAACAAAAGAAAGAGGAAAGGACTGGGACCTGCATGATTGGTGCAGTGGTTGGTGGGGCAGTACTTATTCCCTTATATTACAAAGTTTTGTGTTCTTAAATGGGGACATCATTTAGGGCAACATTTCCCTGTGGGCAAATCAGTCCATTCTCCCATCTTTATACTGGTATACCCTTCTTTTGCCAATTAAGCATTGGTATCCTATTTTGCAACCCACTGAAGAGTTCTATGAAGTCTGAATGAAACGCGCTTATTTGAGCGTAATCCAGGTTATAAGGGATCAATTACGGTGTATTATAGGTACAGTCTGTGGGGCCGTTCTTCTCGGGATGAATATCCCACTAAGGGTTAAAGGGGTTTTCCCACGATGTAATTTTGACGTGGGATCCTCCAAAATGTGTATTTAATCACTTTTCTAAATATATGTGATTACAAAAAGTGAAGCCTCTGGGAGCTACAGCATTGCTCAGTCCCCCTTAGTTTCCTAAAAGTTTACATTAGACACAACCAGGAGCTGACAGGAGCTGATCTGGCCGCGCTTGTTTGCACTTCTTATCTGATAACAGGGAACATGAAGGAGCTTGCAAGGGACTGTGGAGAAAAGTGCAGTGTATGAGCCTGTCTGCTGTATAGAGAATCCTCTGTTCTAATGTTATTATTTGAGTAAACTTTAGAGACGCTCCCTGATTCCTCGCTCTCTGCTCACCCCCTCCCTCTCACCACTGCAGCCGTTCATGACTCAGCATGCTTTGTTTACATTCTCCCCTGAGGACCTCACTTTGTGGCAAAACCCCTTTAAGAACGGGCCTTCTTTGGGACGACAGAACCTATATGAACCTGGTAAGGTTTGGGGAGTCTTAGTTTTTGAATACATATTTTAGAAAATTATTAAAGGGGTTTTGCCAGGACGTGAGTTCCTTACGTCCTTATCAGTACAAACAGTATAAACAAATCATGCTGAGTCATGAACACTGCAAGAGTGAGAGGGAGGGAGTGAGCAAGGAGTGAGGAATAAGGGAGCGTCTCAAAACTTAACTCAAATAATAACATTACAACAGTGGATTATCTATACAGCAGACACAGGCTCATACATTGCACTTTCTCCCCAGTCCCTTGAAAGCTCATTCATTTTCCCTGTCATCAGATAAGAAGTGTTTAAGGGCAAGCACAGCCTGTCAGTTCCTCTGGTCGTGTCTAATGCAAACTTTCAAGTAACTAAGGGGGACTGAGGAATGCTGTAGCTCTCAGAGGCTTCACTTTTTGCAATCACATATATTTAGAAAAGTGATCCCATTTTGGAGGATCCCGCATCAACATTACATCGTGGCAAAACCCCTTTTAAGGTTGTGTTTCATTGAAATATAATTTTTCTATTCATAATTCATCCTGGGATATTTCTGCGTTGAGATATTATAGCGTTTTCCTTTGCTACGATGCAGATCAGCTGGAGTCACTGGTCGTAGTCGTATCCTAAAGGAGCAGAGCTGTAGAGCAGTTAAGAAGCCAATGCTACAGAAAGTGGATGCAGCAGAGGCAGCGACTATTAACCAGTAAAATAGTAAAAAAAATAGAATTAAAGATACAAAACAACATGGAGAAAACATAGAACTGAAACGAAATAAGGCGACTCGGGCCATTGATCACCATCTGCATAGAACAGTAATCAAGGCATTTATCCACAATTGTGGCTGGGGATTTCATGCCTCATTGCCATTGCCGTCCTGGAAGCCGTTTGCAGCCATTTCCAGGCTTGTATAATTCAGTTCAGACAAAACGAAAAACAATGCAGAATTCTCAAGTAGCTGCCGATATCCATTGCAAACAGCAGGACGGTTCCTCGGTGACACGGCGGAGAAGCAATTACAGCTCCAGCCGCAATCTTTACTTGCCTGTTTTATAAAGAAGTAATTGCTTTCTAAGCTGAACATTGCTGCTCCGCATCTGCAGAAGTGAAGGAGCGAAGAACCAGCCCAGGACCGACGCCTGCATCAAAGACTCAGTCCCAAGCAGAGCCATCTTAACATAACTACGGGCCCCTGGGCAGAGCACTGCAGTGGGCCCTGCCCAAATACATAGCATCATACTGGGCCATGTCTCGTTCCTCCCTCCCCCTCCCTACGCACACCCATATTATCACACCACTTATGTCTGGACACCAGCAGCCTGCAGTCTACAACACTAATTGGCAGGACAGGGAGCCTTTGGCTCCCTTCTCCACCATGGTTTTTAACTGTTTGCACGTCCTAAAAACGCAAACAGTTAAACAAGCAAAGCCAACCAAGGGATACATGGCATGTTTCTTGTATTCCTGTGACATACATACACCACCTGGGGCCCCTATACTTGTGGGGCCCCCGGGCAACTGCCTAGTGTGCCCAATGTAAAAGATGGCCCTGGTCCCAAGGAAACTCCAAAACACAGGGGCGCTGGGTTCAGGAGTTGCATTCACCGTACGACACCCGGTCATGGACCATGTGAGGCAGGAGTCAGAAGAGTAGAGCAAAATGGTCACATGATACGATTTTCAGGGTCATTCATTTTTATTTTGATTTGCTCAATGGAAATCAGAGCAAGGAGCAGTGTTACCTCCCACGAGTGAAATGACACGGCGGCAGCCGAGGGTCCCACGCAGCACCTGATGGTGCAAAACACTTCCCGCCATCTTGGTGAGATCAGGTTCCATTTTTGTCATGCCTACAATGTATCAATAATGTTGCTCTTCAGATTGGGGTCATGGTTAAATTTGACCCAAACATCATTGACTCCATTTGGATCAACCCAATTTGATTTTCGGTTAAAATTGCAGAAAAAAATGTCCTTATAAGGAATTTTTTCACTATGGACTTTTACAGAGGCACAATCATGTTCAGGTTGTGGGCAGTTCTACAGCTTCAGGCTCCCACTTCCTGTTCAGACTGTGGGCAGTTCTACAGCTTCAGGCTCCCACTTCCTGTTCAGACTGTGGGCGGTTCTACAACTTCAGGCTCCCACTTCTTGTTCAGGCTGTGGGCAGTTCTACAGCTTCAGGCTCCCACTTCCTGTTCAGACTGTGGGCAGTTCTACAACTTCAGTCTCCTACTTCCTGATCAGTCTGTGGGCAGTTCTACAGCATCAGGCTCTTACTTCGTGTTCAGGCTGTGGGCAGTTCTACAGCTTCAGACTCCCCTTTCCTGTTCAGTCTGTGGACTGTTCTACAGCTTCAGTCTCCCACTTCCTGTTCAGGCTGTGGGCAGTTCTACAGCTTCAGGCTCCCACTTCCTGTTCAGGCTGTGGATGATTCTATAGCTTTAGGCTTCCACTTCCTGCTCAGGCTGTGGGTAGTTCTACAGCTTCAGGCTCCTACTTCCTGTTCAGGCTGTGGATAATTCTATAGCTTCAGGCTCCTACTTCCTGTTCAGGCTGTGGATAATTCTATAGCTTCAGGCTCCCACCTTCTGTTCAGGCAGTAGGAGAATCTACAGCTTCAGACTCACACTTTCTGTTTAGGCTGTGGATGATTCTATAGCTTTAGGCTTCCACTTCCTGTTCAGTCTATGGATGATTCTCTAGCTTTAGGCTTCCACTTCCTGTTCAGGCTGTGGATAATTCTATAACTTCAGGCTCCCACCTTCTGTTCAGGCAGTAGGAGGATCTAAAGCTTAAGACTCACACTTTCTGTTCAGGTTAAGGGCGGTTCTACAGCTTTAGACTCCCACTTCCTATTCAGGCTATAGACAGTTCTACAGCTTCATACTCACACTTCCTGGTTAGGTTGTAGGTGGTTCTATAGCTTTAGGATCCCACTGGCTGTTCATCCAGTGGGTAGTTCTACAGCTTCAGGGTTCCAATTGCTGCTCAGGCTGTGGGCAGTTTTAAAGCTGAAGTTCTTCCAGTGTCAGTAACATAGATATACAATCTCCTGTGCTGCTGAGCAGGAAGTGAAATCACCATGGTGAGACAGAGTAGTGGGAGCAATAAGAGTAGGGAGAGGTGATCGGTAACCTAGGGAGGCTTCCGTACACAAGGAGTAGATAAAATCTCCTCTTTCTCTCTTTCTCGTTAACAAAGCAAAATCAGAACAGCAATGTTTTTGGTAATAGTCTTCATTTACCTTTCCCTACATGTTAAAAGGTTTTCAATGTGGTGAGAAAACCCCTTTAAATTTAAAGTTTGACGGCAATAACTGATCTGGCACATTCACTGTCCGTTGTTGGACCTCATCTAAGCTTTGCTTTTATTATGCATTGATTTAATAAGTCATTTCTACCTTTTGCATTACTTTATTTTTTGAGCAAATTAGTCTACAAAAAAAACCCCATTTGACTGATTTTGGATAGTGTTGTGCTTCGGATTCGGAATTCAATTCAATTTCAGTAGTTTTAGACCAAATTTCAAAAGAATTCACAGAAAAATCATCCCTTATGAGCTTCTCCTCCGCCCACAGGTTCCTACCTACTCACTATAATCAGCGTCAGGTGGGTTGGGTTATGTGGCGGCTCCGTGGGCGGTTGGGTTTGGGACATCTCAAATATTTTTACAATTTCGTTCAATATGGAATCTGACTGAACAGAGACCTTTTCGAGCAATTATTATTTGATCCATTGTAAGAACAGAGCCATAGAGACCTGATCCCAGTCGCCCTCAGTGGTTTCTGTTGACCTATGTCGAGCCAGCCCTCAGTGGTTTCTGTTGACCTATGTCGAGACATTACTGGTCTCACGTCAAACATAGAGTCACAGGATATATTCCAGAAAATTCTGCAAACCCCATTCACTTTTATTCATCCAAATATTTAGCATTTTTGACAGAAAGTGCACAGAGCTCTGCAATTCTGATTTCAATGACTTTAGCACTTTGCAGTTTTGCATTCTGCCCCTTGTGAATGTGCCGCCTCCCTGATACAACAGACCGAAGGTATAAACTCTGCTGAGGCTCCCGATGCTTAAAATAAAAAGTTTTTTTGTTCTTTCCAATAATAAGCAGAGTGGTGACAGAAGAGATCCGACGCTCATTGATTATCCGAGCAGTGTTTTGATGAAAATCAGCATTACTTATGCATAAGCTTAATTACATCAATCTACTTTTTTGTGAACTGATAAATGTGAAGAAAAAAAATGTGCAGACGCTAAAGGAACATTTATCCTATAAATGAAGATCTGGAGCTGAAGAGACGTCTGCGGAGGGTTTTATTCACTGAGAAGACGAAATGAAGAATATTCTGTGTATAGAGTAAAAAATCCAAACTCAGTCCACTGTGCCCTTCATTCACCGGTGTAATGGATCAATATTTACTCTGACAAGCAAAAAGGTAACAATGTTTTGGATTTGTGACTTTCAGGCTCCATATCTCACCATCCACTAAAGCTTTGAACGTGAGGCTACCATCATTTTATAAACAATCATCTTGGCTATCTCAAGCATCAATTTGACTTGCAAGTATTTGGCATCTGCTTAGTTCTGCAGATTCTTGTCATGTAACTGCATTGTTACTGTTTTGCTCCTAAAAAAAATCAAATTTTTTAGTTTTATTATTTTGTGAGTATTGTGTAAATTTCCCAAAATTTGGCTTTCACCCTGCCGAATCCTTCTGATCCCCTTCAAACAGGGCCCTTTACCAAAAACTTTCTCCCCGGTCTCCTTTTACACGTTGCCAATTTTTGGGGGCAACTGGGCTTTGGGGGTGAAAACCGCTTTTTTCTTCCCCTTCCCACAAGGTTTGGATTGGGGTTTAAAGGGCTGGGAAATGTGGAGGGTGATCCAGCAACTCTACCTCATTGTCACTAAACCCCTTTCCTTTTCCCCCCCTTTACGTTTTGCTTCAGACGTTGACCTGTTTGGGCACTATGTCGGCCTCTTCATTTCCCCCTAGTCCTCAAGTGGGGTTAAGTTTACTCCTCTTGTAGAGGGCCCCACAAAGAGCTCAGCATTGAGGCCACCACCATCCTGGTCAAGTCTCCACCATTTTGGGTGTACCCCTCCCCATATCCTCACTTTCCCCCCCACCCTGACGTTCCTCCATCTCTTGCTCCTTCTCCCCCTTTTCCCTTGGTTCCCCCATTTCCCCCCCCTCAGAGCCCGGCCCAAATTTAAAACCCTCTGTTCCCTGTTTTTGCCCCCTTTTCACTTGGTTTTTTCCCATTTCCCCCCCATCAGAGCCCCTTTTTATTTTACTTTCATCTCTCCCCCCTCCGTTTCTCCCTTCTCCCCAGGTTTTTCCCCTTCCCCCCCTTAGATCCCCTCTAATTTACTTTTTATCCCTCCTCCATCTTCCCCCTTTTCCCTTGGGTTTTTCCCCTTTCCCCCCCCCCGAACCGGGCTATTTACTTTCATCTCTCGCCCCGTTTGCCCCTTCTTTCCCCTTGGGTTTTTCCCATTCCCCCCCATCAGAGCCCCGGGCCTTTTTTACTTTCCCTCTCTTGCTTCTTCTCCCCTTCTCCCTTTGGGTTTTTCCCCTTCCTCCCCTCAGAGCCCGGGCCTATTGACTTTTATCTCTCGCTTTCCCTTTGCCCCCTTCCCCCCTTGGGTTTTTCCCATTCCCCCCTCAAAGTCCCGGGCTATTGACTTTTATCTCTCGCTCCAGTCTCCACTTCCAAAATTTGGGTTTTTCCCCAATTTTCCCCCCCCTCAAGCCCTCTATTGACTTTCAACTCTTTCCCTGTTCGCCCCTTCTCCCCTTTTTCTTCCCATTCCCCCCATCAAAAAACCCGGGCCTATTTACTTTTTATTCTCACCCCCGTTTGCCCCCCTTTTCCCTTGGGTTTTTCCCATTTTCCCCCCCATCAAGCCCGGGCTAAATTTACTTTCATCTCTTTCCCCGTTTTGCACCCCCTTTTTCCCCCTTTTTTTCTTCCCATTCCCCCCAAACAGACCCGGGCCCCATTGGGCTTTCATTTTCTCGCTCCGTTCTCCCTTCTTTTCCCAAAGGTTTTTCCCATTCCCCCCCCCAGATCCCCCGGGGGTAAATTTACTTTCATCTCTCCCTCCAGGGCTCCCCTTCTCCCTTGGTTTTTCCCATTCCCCCATCCCGAGTCCGTCTAATTTACTTTCATCTCTCACCCCTTTTTCCCCTTCTCCCTTTGGTTTTTTCCCATTCCCCCCCCAGAGCCTGGTTTTATTGATTTCCCTCTCCCCGCTTCGTTCTCCCCCTTTTCCCCTTTGGTTTTTTCCCCTTCCTCCATCAAGCCCGGGCCCATTGACTTTCATCTCTCGCTCCAGTTTCCCCTTCTCCCTTTGGGTTTTTCCCCTTCCCCCAACAGAGCCCGGGGGATTTAAAATTTTTTCTCTCCCCGTTCGCCCCCCTTTTCCCTTGGGTTTTTCCCATTCCCCCCCCCTCAACCCCACTATTGACTTTTCACCTCGCTTCCCTTTCCCCCCTCCCCCGGGGCTTCCCATTCCCCCCATTAGAAAACCCGGGCCCAATTTTAAACCTTTCCCCCTCGCGGCCCCCTTTACCCCCTCCCCCCCTTGGTTCTTCCCCCTTTCCCCCCTCAAAACCCTCTATTTACTTTCATTCCCCTGAAACCCCTTCCGGGGCCCCCCTTTTCCCTTTTTTCTTCCCAAAATTCCCATCATAAGGGCCCCGGTTTTATTGACCTTTTATCCTCCTCCCGTTTTTCCCCTTTCCTTCCCCTTTTTCTTCCCATTTCCCCCCCTCCCGACCCTCTATTTACTTTTTATCTCTCCCCCGTTCGCCCCTTCTCCCTTATTCTTCCCATTCCCACCATCAGACCCGTCGATTGAACTTTCCATCTCTCCTCCGTTCCGCACCCTTCTCCCTTTGTTCTTCCCATTCTTTTTTACCACCCCTTCTGAGCCCGTCTATGGACTTTAATCTCTCGCCCGTTCGCCCCTCTCCTTGTCTCCCATTCGCCCCATCAGAAACCGCCTAATGCTTTCATCTCTCGCTCCGATCTCCCCTTCTCCTTGGTTCTTCCCATTCCCCCCCATCAGAGCTCGGTCTAGTGACTTTTTTTTTTTTCATCTCTCCTCCGTTCGCCTCTTCCTCCCTTGTTCTTCCCATTCCCCCATCAGAGCCCGGCCCATTACTTCCATCTCTCGCCCATCTCCCTTGGTTCTTCCCATTCCCCCATCAACCCCGGTCTATTGACTTTCATCTCTCGCTTCGTTCGCCCCTTCTCCCTTTGGTTCTTCCATTCCCTCATCAAAACCCGTCTATTGATTTTTATCTCTCGCCCTTCACCCCTTCACCCTTGGTTGCTTCCCATTCCCATCAGAGCCCGATCTATTGACCTTCATCTCTCGCTCCTCTCCCCTTCTCCCTTATTCTTCACAATCCCCCATCAGAGCCCGGTCTATTGACTTTCTTCTCTCGCTCCGTTCACCCCTTCTCCCTTGTTTTTCCCCATTCCCCCCCATCAGAGCCCGGCTATACTTTGCATCTCTCGCCCCGTCACCCCTCTTCCCTTTTCTTCCATTCTCGCCCCATCAAGCCCGTCGATTGACTTTCATCTCTCTGCCCCGTTCGCCCCTTCTCCCTTATTCTTGCCCAAATCCCATCATCAGAGCCCGTCTATTGACTTTCATCTCTCGCTCCTTCTCCCCTTCTCCCTTGATTCTTCCCATTCCCCCAGAAGAGCCCGTCTATTGGACTTTCATCTCTCGCTCCGGTCGCCCCTTCTCCCTTAGTTCTTCCCTTCCTCCCCATCCAGACCCGTCATTGCTTTCAATCTCTCACCGTTCCCCACTTCTCCCTTGGTTCTTCCCAGTCCCCCCATCAGAGCCCTCCCTATTGACTTTCATCTCTCGCTCCTTCTCCCCTTCTCCCTGGATCTTCCTATTCCCCCCATCAAGCTCGTCTATTACTTTCATACTCTCGCTCCGTTACGCCCTTCTCCCTTGTCTTCCCATTCCCCCCCATCAAGCCCGGCCTATTGGACTTCCATCTCTCGCCCCTTCTCCCTGGTTTCTTCCCATTCCCCATCAAACCGGTCTATTACTTTGCATCTCTCGCATCGTTCCCCCTTCTCCCTTTTCTTCCCATTTCCCCTCATCAGAACCCGGTGCTATTGACTTCATCTCCCGCTCCTTCTCCCTTCTCCCTGGTTCTTCCATTCCATCAGACCCGGTCTATTGACTTGTCATCTTCTGCTCCGTTCGCCTCCTTCTCCCTTGTTCTTCCCTCTCCCCATCAGAGCCGTCTATTGCTTTCATCTCTTCCAGCTCCTCTCCCCTTCCTCGCTTGGTTCTCCCATTCATCCAGAGGCCCGTCTATAGACTTCCATCTCTCGCCCGTTCTCACCTTCTCCCTTGGTTCCTTCCCATTCCCCCATCAGAGCTCCCCGGTCTATGACTTTCTCTCCGCTCCGTTTCGCCCCTTCTCCCCTTTTCTTCCATTCCCCCCATCAAGCCCGTCTATTGACTTTCATCTCTCGCTCCGTTCTCCCCTTCTCCCGTTTGGTTCAGCCATCCCCCCATCAGAGCCTGGTCCTATGACTTTCATCTCTCGCTCCTTCTGCCTCTTCTCCCTTGTTTCTTCCTACCATTCCCCCCATCAAGCCCGTCGAATTGACTTTCATCTCTCGCTCCGTTCTCCCCTTCCTCCCGTGGTTCTTCCCCATACACCCCATCAGAGCCGGTCTAATGAACTTTCATCTCTCGCTCCGTTCGCCCCTGCTCCTTGGTCTCCCATTCCCCCATCAACCCCGTCTATTGACCTTTCATCTCACCTCGCGTTCGCCCCTATCTCCCTTGGTTCATCCCATTCCCCCATCAAGCTCAGGCCCCCCCTCTATTGACTTTCATCTCTCGCTCCGTTCGCCCCTTCTCCCCATTCCCCCCCCATTAGAGCCTGCTCTATTGACTTTCATCTCTCGCCCCGTTCACCCCCTTCCCTTTTCTCCCATTCCCCCTCAATCAAGCGCCGTCTATTTTGGACTTTCAACTCTCGCCCTGATCTCCCCTCTCCCTTGATTCTTCCCATTCCCACCATCAGAGCCCTGTCTATTGACTTTCTTCTCTCGCTCCGTTCTCCCCTTCTCCTTTTTGATTCTTTCCAATTCCCCCATCTAGCCTCCAATAGACTTTCCAACTCCTCGCTCCGTTCCCCCTTCTCCCTTGGTTTCTTCCATCTCCCCATCAGAAGCCCGTCTATTCTTTCATCTCTCGCTCCGTTCGCCCCTTCCCCTTGGTTTCTTCCCATTCTCCCCATCAAGCCCGCCTATTGACCTGTCATCTCTCGCTCCCGTTCTCCCCTTCTTCCCTGGTTCTCCATTTCCCCCATCAAGCTCGGTCTATGACTTACATCTCTCGCTCCGTTCGCCTCTTCTCCCTGTTTTCCCATTCCCCCCATCAACCGGGCCTATTGACCTGACCCATCTCTCCCCCTTCTCCCTTGTCTTCCCATCCCACCCAATCACAGAAAACCCGTCTATTGAACTTTCATCTCTCACTTCGTTCGCGCCCTTCTCCTTGGTTCTTCCCCATTCCCCTCATCAAACCCTCTATTGACTTCATCTCCGCTCCGTTCTCGCCTTCTCCTTGTTCTTCCAATTCCATCAAAAGCCCGGCTATTGACTTTCATCTCTCGCTCCGATTCGCTCCCTCTCCTAGGTTTCTTCCCATCTCCCCATCATTAGCCCGGGCTATTGACTTTCATCTCTCTCTCCGTTCTCCCCTTCTCCCGTGGTTCTTCCCATTCCATCAAGCCCGTCTAATTGACTTCCATCTCTCGCTCCGTTCTCCACCTCTCCTGGTTTCTTCCCATTCCCCCATAGAGCCCGTCTATTGACTTTCACTCTCCTCCGTTCGCCCTGTCTACCTTGGTTCATCCCCTTCCCCCCATCAAGCCCGGTCTATTGACGCTTCTTCTCTCGCTCCGTTCTCCCCTTCTCCCTTGTTCTTCATTCCCCCCATCAGAGCCTGTCTATTGACTTCATCTCTCGCTCCGTATCTCCTCTTCTCCTTGGTTCTTCCCATTTCCACCCCCATAGAGCACCGTCTATTGACTTTCATCTCTCGCCTCGCGTTCTCCACCTTTTTATTTTACCTTCCCTTGGTTTTCCCATTCCCCCATCAGAGGCCCGTCTAATACTTTCATCTTCTCGCTCCGTTCGCCCCTCGCTCCCATGTTTCTTCCCATTTCCCCCATCAGGCCCGTTCTATTGTATTTCATCTCTCGCTCCGTTCGCCCTTCTCCCTGGTTTCTTCTTCTCCATTCCATCCCTCCATCAAGCTCGGTCTATTGATTTTCAACTCTCGCCCGTCGCCCGTCTCCCTTGTTCTTCCCCTTCCCCCCCCAATCAGAGCCCGTTTATTGACTTTCCAATCTCTCGCCTATCCGTTCCCCCTTCTCCCTTGATTCTTCCATTTCCCCCATTCGAGCCCTCAATTGGACTTTCATCTCTCCCCTCCCTCTCCTTTTGGGGTCTAGCCCATTCCCCCATCAGCGCCCCTCTATTGACTTTCATTCTCTCCTCCCTTCCCACCTTTGGTTCTTCCCTTCCCCCATCAAGCCCGGTCTATTGACTTTCATCTCTCGCTCGCGTTCGCGCCCTTCTCCCTTGATTTCTTCCCAATCCCCCCATCAAGCCCGTCTATTGACTTCATCTCTCGCTCTGTTCACCCCTTCTCTCCCTTGGTGTCTTCACCATTCCACATCAGAGAGACCGTTCTATTGGACTTCCATCCTCTCCCCCTCCCCTTCTCCCTTTGTTCTTACCCAATCCCCCCCATCCAGAACCCTCTATTGACTTTCATCTCCCGCTTCGATCGCCCCGTTCTCCCTTGGTTCTTCCCATTCCCCTCATCAGAACCCCGGTCTATTGACTTTCATCTCTCCTCCGTTCTCCCCTTCCCTCCCTTGGGTTCTTCCCATTCCATCATAAGCCCGGTCTATTGACTTTCATCTCTCCTCCCTTCTCGCCCTTCTCCCCTTGATTCCTTCCCATTTCCCCATCAGAGCCCGGTCCTATTGACTTTCATCTCCGCTCCGTTGTCGCCCCTTCCCCTTGTATCGTCCCAACTCTACCCCATCAGCCCGCTATAGACATTCAATCTCTCAGCCCCTTCACCCCTTGTTCTTGCGCATTCCCCCCATCAAACCCGGTCTTATATGACTTTCATCTCTCGCTCCGTTCTCTCCCCTTCTCCCTTGGTTCTTCACCATTCCCCCCATCAGACAGCCCGGTCCTATGACTTCCATCTCTCAGGCGCCCTACTCCTTTGTTCTTCCCATTCCCCTCATCAGAACCCGGACTATTGACTATTCATCTCTCGCTTCGTTCGCCCCTTCTCCCTTGGTTCTCCCATTCCCCCTCAATCAGAACCCGCTGTCATTGACACTTTCATCTCTCGCTCCTTCTCCCCTTCTCCCTTGTTCTTCCATTCCCCTCATCAAACCCGGTCTATGACTTTTCATCCTCTCGCTCCGCCTCCCCTTCTTCCTTTCTCTTCCCATTCCCCCCATCAGAGCCCGGTCTATTGACTTCATCCTCTCAACCCCGTTCGCTCCACCCATTTTCCCTGGATCTCTCCCATTCCCCTCATCAGAACCCGTCTATTGAATTTTATATCTCATCGCACCAGTTCGCACCATTTTCCCTTGGGTCTTCCCATTCCCCCCATCAGAGCCCGTCATTGACTTGCATCTCTCGCCCCTTTCTCACTCCTCCTTTTCTTCCTATTCACCCCAATCAAGCCCGGCCTTTTACTTTCATCTCTCGCTTCCTTCTCACCCTTATCCCTTGGTTTCTTCCCATCCCCCCATCAAGCTCGTCTATTGACTTTTCAATCTCTCTCCTCCGTTCGCCTCTTCTCCCTTGTTTCTTCCATTCCCCCCTCAGGAGCCCGGCCTATTTTGGAACTTCCGATCTCTCGCCCCTCTCCCTTGGTTCTTCCCATTCCACCCCATCAGAACCCGTTCAATACTTTCAGTCCATCGCTTCGTTTCGCACCCTTCTCCCCTAGTTCTTCCATTCCCCTCACAGAACCCGGTCCCCCCCCCCCCCCCCCCCCCCCCCCCACCCTCTATTTTGACTTTCATCTCTCGCTCCGTTCGCCCGTTCTCCCTTGGTTTCTTCCTTCCCATTCCACAGACCCTCTATGACTTTCACTCTCGCACCGCCGTTTCCCTCTCCCTTGATTCCTTCCCATTCCCCAGCAGAGCCCCGTCTAATGACTTTCCTCTCTCGCCCCCTTCGCCCTTCTCCCTGGTCTCTTCCGATTCCCCCCACAGACCCGGTCTTACTTCATCTCTCGCCCCGTTCACTCCCCTTCCCTTGGTTCTTCCCATTCGCACCATCAGTGTCCCGTCTATTGATCTTTCATCTCTCGCCCCCGTTCGCCCCCCTTCTCCCTTGATTCTTCCCATTCTCCCACCATCAGAGCCTCGTCTAATACTTTCATCTCTCGCTCCGTTCTCCCCCTTCTCCGTCTGATTCTTCCCATTCCCCCATCAAGCCCTCTATTGACTTCATCTCTCGCTCATCCCGTTCGCACCGCTTCTCCCCTTGGTCTCTTCCCATCTCCCCATCAGAGCCGTCAATTGACTTTCATCTCTCCTCCGTCGCCCCTTCTCCTTGTTCTTCCCATTATCCCCATCAGAGCCCGCCTGATTTGACTTCATCTCTCCGCTCCGTTCTCCCCGTCCCTCCCCTGGTTCTTCACATTCCCCCCATCAACTCGATCTATTGACTTGTCATCTCTCCCTCCGTTCCCTCTTCTCCCTTTTCTATCCCATTCCCCCATCAGAGCCCGCCTATTTGACTTCCATCTCTCGCCCTTCTCCCTTGTTCTTCCCATTCCCACCCATCAGAACCCGTCTATTGACTTTCATCTCATCGCATCGTTTCACATTTGACGACCCTTCTCCCTTGTTCTTCCCATTCCCTCATCAAACCCTCTATTGACTGTTCATCTCTCCGCTCCGTTCTCCCCTTCTCCCTTGTCTTCCCCATTCCATCAAGCCCGTCCTATTGAACTATCCATCTCTCGCTCCCGTTCTCCCTTCTTCCTTGATTCTTCCCATTCCCCCATCAAGCCCGTCTAGTGACTTTCATCTCCTCCGCGTCCGTTCCGCCCCTTCTCCCTTGGTTTCTTCCCACTTCCCCATCCAGCCCCGGTCCTTTGACTTTCATCTCTCGCTAGACACATCCGGTTCTCCCCTACTCCCTTGTTTCTTCCCATTCCATCAACCCGTCTATGAAATTCCCATCTCTCGCTCCTGCTCCAAACCTTCTCCCTTTTCTTCCCATTCCCCCATCAGAGGCCCTGGTCTAATTGACTTTCATCTCTCGCTCCGTTCCGCACCGCTCTCCTTGTTTCGTCCATTCCCCCCTACAAGCCCTCCCTATTGACTTTTCATCTCTCACTCCGTTCTCCCCTTCTCACCTGGTTCTTCCCAATCCCCCCAACAAGCCTGGTCTAATTGACTTTCATCTCTCGCTCCGATCCCCTCTTCTCCCTTGTCTTCCCATTCCCCCCATCAAGCACGGTCTATTGACTTTCATCTCTCCTCCCCGTTCTCCCCTTCTCCTTGGTTCTCTTCCCATTCCCCCCATCAAGCCCCGTCTATGACTTTCATCTCTCGCTCTGCCCGTCGCCCCTGCTCCCTTCGGTCTTCCCATTCCCCCATCAGAGCCCGTCTATTGACTTTCATCCTCTCCGCTCCGTTCGCCCCTTCTCCCTTGGTTCTCCATTCCCCCCCCTTCAGAGCCGTCTATTGACTTTTCATCTCTCAGCTCCATTCCCCCTTCTCCCTTTGTTCTTCCCTTTCCCCCCCCCATCAGAGCCCGGTTTATTGACTTTCATCTCTCGCACCGTTCGCCCCTTCACCCTGGATCTTCCTCCATTCCCACATCAGAGCCCCGTCTAATGGACTTTCATTCTCTCCCCCGTTCCGCCCCGTTTCCCTTGATCTTCCCATTCCCCCCCATCAGAGCCCGGTCCTATTGATTTCATCTCTCACGCTCCCTTCGCCTTGGTTCTTCCCATTCCACCATCAGACCCGTCTATTGACTTCATCTCTCGCTCCCGTCGCCCCTTCTCCATTATTCTCCATACCCCCATCAACCCTCCTATTGACTTTCATCTCTCGCTCTGTTCACCCACATCTCTCCCTTTGGTTCTCCCATTCCATCAAGCGCCCGTCTATTGACCTTTCATCTCTCGCCCCGTCAAACCCGTCTCCCTTCTTCCTTGGTTCTTCCCAATCCCCCCATCAAGCCGGGTCTAATACTTTCAATCTCTCGCTCCCCTTCTCCTTGGTTCTCCCCCATTCCCCAATCAGACCCCGCCTATTGACTTCCTATCTCTCGCTCCATTCCCTAGTCTTCTCCCTGGTGCTTCCAATCCCATTTCCCCCATCAGAGCCCTCTATTGACGTCCATCTCTCCTCCTTCGCAACCCTTCTCCCTTTTTTTCTTCCCATTCCACCATCACAGAGCCCGTCTATTGAACTTTCGTCTCTCGCTCCCGGTCGGCACCCTTCTCCCTTGGTTCTTTCCCATTCTCCCCCTTCAGAGCCCTGCCGCCTATTGACTTTCATCTCTCCTCCGTTCTCCCCCCTTCTCCCTTGGTTTCTTCCCATTCCCCCCATCCAAGCCCGTCTAATGACTTTTCATCTCTCGCTCCGTTCGCCCCTTCTTCCCTGTTCTTCCCATTCCCCCCATCAGACCCTTATTGACTTCCATGCTCTCCCTCCTTCTCCTTGTTCTTCCCATTCCCCCCCATCAGAACCCGGTCTATTGACTTCCATCACTCGCTTCGTTCGCTCCGCTATCCCTTGGTTCTTCCCATTTCCCCTCATCAAACCCGTCTATTGACTTTCATCTCTCCTCCGTTCTCCCTTCTCCCTTGGCTTCTTCCCATACCATCAGACCCGGTCTATACTTTCATCTCTCCATCCGATCTCCCCTTCTCCCTTGATTCTTCCCAATCCCCCATCAGACCCGTCTATTGACTTTCATCTCTCGCGTCCGTTTCAGCACCCTTCTCCCGTGGTTCTTCCCATTGTCCCCCATCAAACCCCTCTATTGACTTTCATCCTCCTCCTTCGCCCCTTCTCCCTTGGTTCTTCCTTACCACTCATCAAACCCGTCCTAATTGACTTCAACCTCGCATCTCCGTCGCCCCTTCTTCCTTAGCTCTTCCCATTCCCCCCATCAGAGCCCGGTCTATTGACTTTCATCTCTCACCCCGTTCGCCCATTTTCCCTTGGTTCTTCCCATTCCCCTCATCAAACCGGTCTATTGTCTTGTCACCTCGCCCCGTTCTGCACCATTGTCCTGTTTCTTCCCAATCCCCCCATCTAGCCCGTCTATTGACTTGCATCTCTCGCCCCGTTCTCCTCTTCCCCCTTGTTCTTCCCCAAGGCCCTCTTCAAGCCCATTATTGACTGTCCATCACTCGCCTCCGTTCTCCTCTTCTCCCTTTGGTTCCTTCCACATTACCCCCCTTCAGACCCGTCTATTTGCTTCCATCTCTCGCCCCTCTCTCCCCTTGGTTCGTACCCATTCCCCCCATCAGAGCCCGTCTATTGACTTTCATCTCTCCCTCCGTTCGTCCCTTCTCCCTTTGATTCTTCCTAATATGTTTTTAAACCATTCCCCCCACATCAGAGCCCCCGTCCCCCCCCCTATGACTTTCGACTCTCGCATACCGTTCACCCCGTTTCCCCTCTCGCCCTTGGTTCTTCCCTTTGCCCCCATCAGAGCCCGTCGATTGACTTTCATCTCTCGCCGCCGTTCCCATTTTCCTTTGGTTCTTCCCATTCCCCCCTCATCAGAGCCCGTCTATTGACGGTCCATCTCTCGTTCCTTCGCCCCCTTCTCCCTTGGTTCCTCCCATTCCCCCCATCAGAGCCCGGCCATTGAACTTCATACTCTCGCCCCCCGGTTCCGCCCATGTTCCTTGGTTTCTTTCCCAATCCCCTCATCAGAACCCGTCTATTGATCTTCATCTCTCGCTCCGTTCGCCCCTTCTCCCTTGTTCTTTCCGGGGGGGGGGGGGGGGGGGGGGGGGGGCATCCCCCCATCAGAGCCCGTCTATAACTCATCTCTCGCCCCATCTCCCTTGGTTCATCCTCTTCCCATTCCATCAGAGCCCGGTCTATTGACTTCCATCTCTCGCCCCTTCTCCCTTCTTCTTCCCATTCCCCTCCCATCAGAGCCCTCTATTGACTTCATCTCTCTCCCCCCGTCGCCCATTCCTCCCTCTCTTCCCCCGTCCCCCATCAGAGCCGTCTATTACTTTCATCTCTCGCCCCGTTTATCCCTTTCCCTTGTTCTTCCCTTTGTCCCCCATCAAGCCCCGTCTATTACTCCATCTCTCGCTCCGTCGCTCCTTCACCCTTGGATCTTCCCCAATCCCCCCATCAGAGCCCGTCTATTGACTTTCATCTCTACTGCCCCCGTTTCGTCCCCTTCTCCCTGAATTCCTTCCTTGTCCCCCCCCATCAAGCCCGGTATATTAACTTTCATCACTCGCTCCAAATCCCCCGTATCTTCCATTTTTCCTCTTGCCAGACACTTCTTATATGAGACTGAGGCTCCAGGCTTCTTCCCTTTTTTGTTAGACCATCATCCAGACCTGTGAATGCGCCCGTTGCTCGTGCTAGGACTTCTGTGGATCTCTTACGAAGCCTAGCGAGCCACCTCCACTGCTGTGTCTATAAGCTCAGAATCTGATGACTTTGTGATGAGACATTTTGCCTCTGATATTTCCCCTGACATCACCATATGGTTTTTGGACACTTCATTCCATCTGCTTTCCTGCTGTCAGGGCTCACATATCAGTTTGGCAATGTCCTCGGACCGAAAACGCTAATCGATGAGCTGGATGATGTCTTCGCTCCTTCTTGGTGAATCTTCTTCATGGCTGCTCGAACCAGTGACCTAATAATCTAATAACACACTGAGCTATTAGGGAATGTGAGAACAGGTTGTAGTTAGTAGTAACAAGAAGAAAAAGATTGTCCGACCACCGCAAGACAAAACTGTAAAATGACAGTTACAGGAAGAATCCTGCATAACTAAGCAGATGCATAAAAGCGAGCACGTCAAAGTTATGTATGAAATAGCCAAGATGATTGTCTATAAATGATAGGAGTCTCACGGTCACAGCTGTAGTGAACGTGGAGATATGGAGCCTGAAAGTCACAAAGGTCAAAACTATGTTACCCTTTTGCTTGTCAGTGTATGTTGCCCTGTGTAACAGCAGGATGTGATAAAAGTTTGTATTGAAAACCTTAATAAAAATTTACAGTTAAAAAAAAAAGGATGTGATAAAAGGAGACGCTGAATTGTATGATATATAGGTCATATGTTTTGGAGTAAGAATTCTGAGTAAAAAGTGGAGTAAATCCTAAAAGAGAAAGTGAAATGCTTGCTTAACCTGCCCACATACAGTGATTGACAGTTTGCCCTGTACAGACACCAATACAGTAAAAGATGCCTATCACTGTATCTGATAGGGGTAACCAGGACTTTCAATTTTAGGATTTACTCTGCTTTTCACACAGAACAAGCTGTCAATCACTACATGTGGGTGGAGTTATCACAACTTTCACTTTCCATTTTTAGGATTTACTCTGCTGTTTTTACTCAAAATTCTGCTCTAAATCACAAAGCCATATATTCAGCTCCTCTCCCTCTATGATATGAAGCAGCAGAAAACACCTGCCAGGTTGCTTTATACAGCAGAATTGGCTCCCCTCCCCTTTTTACAATACTAGCAATTATAAAAGTTGCAGTCAGTGCAGCGCCCTCCTGCAACTGTAGCTTTCCAATACAAGCCCAACCCTCAGCCCTGAGACTGAATCTGGGCGCTACATTTGCTCAACATTTGTTGTGGTCCTGGTTGTAATGGAATTGGAGACCTTACCAAAAAACATAAACCAACGTTTTGATAATCTGGCATATTCAGATTAGCGAGATTCCAGATAATTTGACTTAATTAAACTGACAAAGTTCCAGATTATTGGCCGTTTGGCATGAAAAGACTGATAGGATTCCAGATTATTGGTTTTCTGACATAATCCAAAATTCCGGATTATTGGTCATCTGGCATAATTAGATTGACAAGGTTTCAGATTACTGGTCATCTGGACAAGGTTTCAGATTACTGGTCATCTGGACAAGGTTTCAGATTATTGGTCATGGATTTTTGGGTAATTTTACCTCTAATCCTCCATTAGGACTATTTTGGTTCCAGATTAGCAGGTTCTCCAGAGTATTATGTGCCGGATTACAGGACATTAGCTGTGTACTCATTCCTGCCATCTGCTCCGCAGGGTGCCGGAACGTATCTGAAATCAACCGAAACCTCATCCAGTTCTCTAAACTTTGACGCTGGTCCTCACAGGAAAGAGTGAAAATGTGAAATCTCCATAATCCTGAATATTCTGGAAGAAAGATGATGATGTCTCCAGCGCCTCCCCCTCCCCCATAAATCAGTCCCTTCCAGTGAACTGTATATAAACTGGGAAGAGTCTAGAACATGAATAGACCCATCACTCATGAGTCTCCACGTCTGGATCAGCTCTGCTGGACTCGCTTTGTATCTGCTCTGTTCCCCCTCTGCAGCCCGTTACCTCATTCTGGCGTCATCACTGGGTTCTAGGTCACACTTCATGATCTCACGTTATCAAAAGTTTAGAGGCGACTTCTGGAAACTGCAAAATCATCAAATAAATGAGAGAAACTGAATTGGTGTCTATTAGAGGAAGCGGATCTTCAATATTGGAGTAATCGAGTCTAGAACATTCTCAGATCTACACTATGACAGTACATGGGTAGTAGGTGAGTCTAGAACATCATCAGATCTTCACTGACAGTACAAGGTTAGTAGATGAGTCTAGAACGTCATCAGATCTAAACTATGACAGTACAAGGGTAGTAGATGAGTCTAGAACATCTTAAGGTCTATTATATGATGGTACAAGGGTAGTATGTGAGTCTAGAACATCATCAGATCAACACTATGACAGTACAAGGATAGTAGGTGAGTCTAGAACATAATCAGATCTAAACTATGACAGGACAAGGGTAGTATGTGAGTCTAGAACATCATCAGATCTACACTATGACAGTACAAGGGTAGTAGGTGAGTCTAGAACATCTTAAGGTCTGTTATATGATGGTACAAGGGTAATAACTGAGTCCAGAACATATTCAGATCTATTCGATGTTGGTCATGGAGTCCAGAACATATTAAGTGTAGTAGATGAGTCTAGAACATCTTCAGATCTACTGCATGAAAATACAAGGGTAATTATTGAATCTAAATGATCTACACTATGATAGTACAAGGGTAGTAGATGAGTCTAGAACATCTTAAAATCTATTTATGATGACACTTTCCCAAAATTTTTTTTTTGGAAAAATTTAAAAAAAAAAAATTTGGGCCTTTTTGGGAAAAAAATTTTAAAAAAAAAAAAAAAAATTTTTTTTTAAAAAAAATTTTTTTTTTAAAAAATTTTTTTTAAAAAAAAAAAAGGGGGGGTTTGGGGGAAAAAAAAAAAAGGGGGGGGGAAAAAAAAAAATTTTTAAAATATGAAAAAGGGGGAGTAGGTGAGTCAAAATTTTAAAGGGTTTTTTTGGGGACAAGGGGGTTTTTTGGGGTTTAAAACCCCCCCCCCCAAAGGGTAGTAAGGGGTTAAAAAAAAAAACAGAAAAAAAAAAAAAAGGGGGGGTGGGTTTAGAAAAAATTTTTTTTAATTTCAAGGGTAAAGGGGGTTTTAAAAAAATTTTCCCCCAAAAAGGGGGGTAAAAGGGGAAAAAAATTTTTTAATTTTGGAAAATTTTTTTTAAAAATTAAAATTTAAAATTTTTTTAAATTTTTTGGGGGGGAAAAAAAGGGTTTAAATTTTTAAAAGGGAAAAATTTTAAAAAAAATTTTTTTAAAAAAAAAATTTTTTTTCTGGGGGGTTTTTTTTAAAATTTTTAAAAAAAAGGAAAAAAAAAATTTTTTTTGGGGAAAAAAAAAAGGGGTTTGGTTTTTTCCCCCCCCAAAAAAAAAAAAATTTTTTAAAAGTTTTTTTTTTTAAAAAAAAAGGGGTTTTTTAAAACCAAAAAAAAAAAAAAGGTTAAAAAACCCCCTTTTTTGGAAAAAAGGGGGGAAATTTTCCAAAAAATTTTTCCCCCCAAAAAAAAGGGAATTTAAATTTTTCTTTCTAAAATTTTTTTTTCCCCAAAAAAGGGAAAAAAAATTTTTTCTTTTTTTTTTAAAAAAAAAAAAAATTTTTTTCCAAAAAGGGGGTTTAAATTTTTTTTTCCTTAAAAAAATTTTTGGGGGTTAAATTTTTCCCCCCCTTCCCCAAAAAAAAATTAAAAAAATTTTTTGGGGGAAAATTTTTAAAAAAAGGGGAGGACCCAAAACCCCCCTTTTTTTTTGGGGGAAAAATAGGAAAAAACCCCCCCCGGTTTTTGGGTTAAAAAAAATTTTTTAAAACCCGGTTTTGGGGGGGTTTTTTTTTTTGGGGGAAAAAAAAAACCCCCTTTTGGGTTTCCCCTTTTTTAAAGGAAAAAACCCCGGGGGGGGGAAAAAAATTTTTTTAAAAAAAAAAAATTTTTTTTTTTTCCCCGAAAAAATTTAAAAACCCCCCCCCCTTTTTAAAAAAGGGGGAAAATTTTTTTTAAAAATTAAACCCCCCGAACTGGTTTGGAATTTGCCCCCTTTTAAAACCCCCAAAAAACCCCCCAAAAAAAAATTTTTTTTGGGAAAATTTCCCTTTAAAAAAAAAGGGGGGGGGAAAAAACCTTTAAAAAATTTTTTTTTTAAAAATTTTTTTAATTTTTTAAATTTTTAAAAAAAGGGGGCCCCCCCCCCCCCCAAAAACCCAAAATTTTTTTAAAAAAGGGGGCCCCCTTTTTTTTTTTTTTTTTCCCCGGGGGAAATTTTTTTTTCCTTTGGGGGGAAAAATTTAAAAATTTCCAAATTTTTTAAAAAAGGGGGGAAAAGGGGGGGTTTTTAAAAATGTGAACAAAAATTTTTCCCGGGGGTTTTTTTTTTGGGCCCCCCGGGGGGGAAAAATTTGGGTTTTAAAAAAAGGTTAAAAAATTTTCCCCCCTTTTTTTTTTTTTTTTTTTAAAGGGGGTTTTTTAAAAATTTTTTTTTGGGGGTTTTTTTAAAAAAAACCCCGGTTTAATTTCCAATTTTAAAAAAATTTTTCCCAAATTTTTTTTTTTAAAACCTTTTTCCAAAAGGGGGGGGGGAAAAAAAAAAAAAAAAAAAAAAATTTTTGGGAAAGGGGGGGAAAGGGTTTTGGGGGCCCCCCAATTTTAATTTTGGGGAAAAAAAAAAAATTTTTTTTAAAGGGGGAAAAATTTCCCTTTTTTTAAAATAAAACCCCTTTTTTAAAAATTTAAACCCCGGAAAAAAAAAAATTAAAAGGGGGGGTTTTTTCCCCCCCCCAACAAACCCCCAAAAAGGGGGGGAATTTCCCCCCCCCCCCTAAAGGGGAAAAATTTTTTTAAAAAAAAAATTTAAAAAAAAACCCTTTTTTTTGGGGGGGTTTCCCCCTTTTTTTTAAAAAAACCCCCCTTTTTTTTTCCCCCCCAAAAAAAACCCCCCCCCCCCCCCCTTTTTAGGGTTTCCAAAAATTAAAAAACCCCTTTTTCCCCCTTTAACCCAAAAAAAGGGGGGGCCCCCGGGGAAAAAAAACCCCCGGGGGGGGGTTTTTTTAAAAAAAATTTTTTTAAAAAAAAAAATTTTTTTTTTTCCCCCCCCTAAAAAAAAAAGGGTTTTAAAATTTTTTAAACCCCCCTTAAATTTTTCAGGGTTTTTTGGGCCCCCCCAAAAAATTTTACCAAAAAAATTTTAAAAAAATTTTTTTTTTAAAAATTTTTTTGTTTTTGGGTTCCCCCTTTTTTTTTTTTTTTTTTTTTTTTCCCCCCCCAACCCTCCTTTTTGGAGGGAAAATCTTTTTTTTTTTTTTTTTGGGAAAAAAAAAATTTTTTTCCCCCCCCCCCCCCCCCCCCCGCGCCCCCCCCCCAAAAACCCCCCCCCCCCCCGCCCCCCCCCCCCCCCCCCTTTTTTGGGGGGGGCCCCCCCAAAAAAAAAAAAAAAATTTTTTTTTTTCCCAAAAAAAAAAGGGGGAAAAAAAATTTAAAATTTTTTTTCCCCCCCCCAAATTTAAATTTTTTTCCCCTTTTTTTTTTAAAAAAGGAAAAACCCCCCTTTTTTCCGACTACCAAAACTTTAAAACCCTTCAGAAAAGGGTTTAAAATTTAATCCCCCAAAACTAGACTCAGTAGGGATAAAAAAAAACCCACAAATCAAAAGGATAAAGGTAAATTCTAGAACATTCTACGAGCTACCACGTGACTACAAGAGTAGGGGTGGAATCTAGAATATTCTCCGAGCTACCCAACAGTAGACACTACAAGAGTAGGGTTGGAATCTAGAACATTCTCCGAGCTACCCAACTGTAGACACTGCCAAAGTAGGGCTGGAAGATAGAACATTCTCAGAGATACCCAACTGTAGACATTACAAGAGTAGGGATGGAATCTAGAACATTCTCAGAGATACCCAACTGTAGACACTACAATAGTAGTAAAATCATCTACTAACCTTGTACGGTCAGTGTAGATCTGATGATGTTCTAGACTCATCTACTACCCTTGTGTCTACAGTTGGGTAGCTTGGAATCTAGAATATTCTCCGAGCTACCCAACTGTAGACACTACAAGAGTAGGGATGGAATCTAGATCATTCTTCAGCTTACTACAGGTTTAATTATTGATTTAGAACATCTGAAGGTGAAAGCTATGATAGACACTACAGGGACTATGAGGGACTCTAGAACCTCAGATTAACACTAGATCGTACAGGGGTAACAACTGAACTTTTAATAGTCACCAAGATGAACCCTGTAGGTGGCAACACACATGAGATAAATGTTGGCTGATACTGCTTAATGACTTGTACTAATGATCTATGGTAGAACTTCCTCATATCTGCTGTATGATAATACTAGGGTAATGAACATCCTTAAATCTACTCCATGATAATAGATGACAGTAGCTACAAAGGTAATAATGCAATCTAGATCTACATTATGATGATAGAGAGGTAAAAACCCATTCTAGATCTACATTATGATGATAGAGAGGTAAAAACCTATTCTAAATCTACACTATGAGAATACATAGGTAATAACCCATTCTAGATCTACACTATGAGGATACAGAGGTAATAACCCATTCTAGATCTACACTATGAGGATACAGAGGTAATAACCCATTCTAGATCTACAGTATGAGGATACACAGGTAATAACCCGTTCTAGATCTACAGTATGAGGACACACAGGTAATAACCCATTCTAGATCTATACTATGAGGATACAGAGGTAATAACCCATTCTAGATCTACACTATGAGGATACAGAGGTAATAACCCATTCTAGATCTACACTATGAGGATACAGAGGTAATAACCCATTCTAGATCTACACTATGAGTATACACAGGTAATAACCCATTCTAGATCTACACTATGAGTATACACAGGTAATAACCCATTCTAGATCTACACTATGAGGATACAGAGGTAATAACCCATTCTAGATCTACACTATGAGGATACAGAGGTAATAACTCATTCTAGATCTACAGTATGAGGATACAGAGGTATTAACCCATTCTAGATCTACAGTATGAGGATACACCGGTAATAACCCAATCTAGATCTACACTATGAGGATACAGGGGTAATAACCCATTCTAGATCTACACTATGAGGATACAGGGGTAATAACGCATTCTAGATCTACACTATGAGGATACAGAAGTAATAACCCATTCTAGATCTACACTATGAGGATACAGAGGTAATAACCCATTCTAGATCTACAGTATGAGGATACAAAGGTAATAACCCATTCTAGATCGGCTTCCGGTTCCGGCGCTCGGCATGTGAGGAGGGCAGAGACGGAGCTCCCCCACAGCCCGGCACAGATCGTGACAAGAAGAACACGCAATCTAACAGATCGAGCTCGACCACAATCCGGTGATCTCGGGGGGGACACTGAGCCACCTTATGGATCGCTATATCCTGAGGAGCGCGCAAAAGACGGCGGGAACCCCGGCCACAACAGAGACACGGAGCATATCCAAGATGGCGCCCGCGACATCTCCCGCGCGAGGCGCGGCAGAGGAACCGGACACGGAGCTTTTGGACGCGGCTGCTTCTCCCGGCGCCCAGGAGACTCAAGGCATCCGGATAGATTATAAGCGGTTGGCTGTGGAGGTGGCCAGACTAATTGCCCCGGACCTCCAGGAAACTCTACAACAAATCCTGCAGGACTCGCTGGGGAGAATCCAGAATGAGGTACGCGAGCATGCTACCAGGCTAGAGGAGCTAGAAATGCGGGTTAACTCGCTGGAGAACGAGTCAGCGGTGATGGCTGCTAATCTCAAGTCCTCCTTAGCTAAACAGTCCTACTTGGAAGCCAAAACCGAGGACTTAGAGAACCGTTCCAGAAGGAACAATTTGCGCATGGTTGGCCTCAGGGAGGGCTTTACAGCTCAGGAACTACTCAGGATCTGTGAATACGACCTTCCCAAAGCCCTAGGCATGGAACACCCTTGCAGGGTGGAAAGGGCACACAGGTTGGGCCCAGACCCAAAGTTCCAACAACACCCTGTGCATCTGAGACCTCGCCAGGTCATAATGAAGCTATTAGACTTTAATGACAAAACAGAGATCCTCAGGGCATTCCGAAGAAAGAAGAATCCCCTAAGAATCTTATTTGAGGACCTCAGCAGAACTCTCAAAGAAAAGACGGAGCTTCAGCAAAATATGCTCACAGCTTTACTGCCTCGTATCTTCCTGTCGGCCGAAGAAGCTGAGGCAGAGTTAGGTAGGCCTCGCTCATAACGTAGGGAACGAACAAGCAAGGCGACCCTCCTGGGGAGCAGGGGGACACCCAGGCGATCCACCAAAAGAGCCCTACCTACGCCACGAAGTCCCTCTCGGGAACAGCGGAGGGGAAGAAAGTCAGCGAGCACATCTTCGCAGGAGGACTGATCAAGGGACGTAAGCAATATATGCCTACGGGCATCATGATTCTTGGGGCGCGGGTCTAACCATTGAGAGACAATGGGGTGAGGGGGAGGAGGAGAGAGGAGGCAAGGGTTATGACCCAAAACCACCCTATACTTTAGCCGCCCTAGGAAGCGAAGGGCTCCAGATGAGGACGATTCTGTAATAGAGTTCTGTTTACTTACTTATCACACCACATATTATGCCGGTAATGCGGGAGCCAACTATCGGTTGCCACGTTATACTGGGCAACAGCAAAATCTGTTCTCAGGGGCAGGATCATTGCATACACATCTAACTACAAGCGGCAGGCAAACCAAAGGTGTGACACAGCGAGAAAAAAATTGCGGATTAGCTTATAAAAATTTTTTCAAAAAGGTGCCTAGTGCGAAGCTTGGGGGGAAATTTGTGGCGGGATCCCGAAGGGGGAATTTAAAAACCTGGATTAAAAAAACGGGGAAAGGCATTCTAAAAATTCCCGTTTGAGGCGACCTGGTGCCTTGGAAAACAAAGGGGTAAAATTTTTGGGCCCCCGGTTTACAAAAGGGAGAAGGACCCCCCCCGGCTATTACATAAATAAAAAACCCCCCAGTGGTGAAATTTTCCTCTGACCCAGGGAAAATTAAGCGTTTTTTTGGGGTTAACATTTATAAAATTTTTACCGAACCAAAAAGGGCCCCGAAACGGGGAAGGGGGGAGGCATTTAAAAATTTTTCCCCCTGGTTCAAAACCCAAAGAATGGGCAGACCAAGGGGGAAACTAAATGGGGGAAAATTTTAACTTTTAAAAGTCCAAAAAGAAATAAAGGGGGTACCCTCGGAAAAAGCACGGGAAAAAGTTTTACCCGGAGAATTTTTAAAAGGGCTTTTAAAAGAGCAGATATCCCCTATTTTAAAAATAAACACTTAAATAATTTTTCCACAGGGGATCGGGCCCTAAATTCCAAAAAATTTAAAAACAATTTACTGATAAAGGGGGGGTTTAAAGCCCTTTTATCCCCGGGATCAAAAAAGACCAATTTCATTAAAAGACCGGACAAAAGTTCTCTAAAAAAAAATGTCAGCCCCGTTTACCTGCTTTTTCCACATTTAAATTTGGAACATCCCAAAAGGGCTTCGTAAAAAAGGGAAAGGGCAGCGGGAGGGAAAATCTGCGGAAGGTATTGCTGTGTTTGGACAGGGTCAGGCCCAAACCTGGCCCCGGGGAAGAGAGAGGGCCCGGCTGATCACTTTGGAAAGAAGAGAAGGCATTCGACAACATTAAATTGGGACGGGCTGGCCCTTTGGTTTCCGGACAGGATGGGGATAGGGGAAAATTTTTGGGGTTTCCGGCCAGACCCATATATGAAAAAACCAACGGCGCGGGGTTCCACTCCAGGTTTTTTTGGTCCCAGAGTTTTAAATTTTGGGAAAGGGGGAAAACAAGACAGGGGGGGCCCCCTCTAACCCCTTTTTGGGTTCAATATCCCCCTTTGGGAACCATTGGCAAGGTTCTGGGGAAGGGGGGGGTAACAATTTTAAAAGGCATCTCGATGGGGGAAAGAGCAGGTCGAACTGCCCCTTTTTGCTGATGAAAATCCTGCTGTTCCAGGGGATCCCTTTTTACCCAAAAAAAAAAATATTGGCTTGATTAAAGAATTTGGATCCCTTTCGGGTTACCGAAAAATATAAACCCAAAAGTGAATTACTGGTATTGGGTCCCCACTCTCCACCAGAAAAGTGGATCCGTGCAGGGGTTGGGAATACAGAATTTCACCCAAGTTTTTTTTCGTTCCTTTGGGGGGAAGATAGGGGAGATCCGCCAGACAAATTATACAATCTTAAAATTACACCCCGTGATCAATAAAAACACAGGAGGGAAATTTAAAAAAGGGGGTCCCTTTTTGGGCCCCTTTTTTTTATCGGGTCGATGTGGGGTATCAAATGCTGAGCTTTTTCCCAGACTTTTGTAAACTCTTCAAAACCAAATGGCCCCCATTGCTGCGACATTTTTTACGTGAACAAACTCAATTCCGCCCTTTTCCAGATTTAAATTTTGGGGAGGAAAAAGCCCAAGTTTAAGTTGGAAAAGGTGATGTTGGTAAATCGTGTGGGGGGATGGGGGTGGGCCCTTTTTTTTTTGCGGGGGTATAACCCAAAAATGCTTGATTTTCGACAGGGGTTTTTAAATGGGGAAAGGGCCCGAAAACCCGATGGCTTTTCCAACGGAAAATAGAGAGGGACACCCCCCCCTTGGCATCCGTTTTTCTTTTGGTTTCACACTAGATATGCCAAGCTCCCAGGGATAGTCCCAAAAAATCGTCCTTTTGAGAGACACATCATAAACCCGGGGAGAGGTAGGAAAATATTCAAATTTCCCCCCTTTTTGCCCCTTCCAAAAAGATTTCCTCTAAAGAGGACAAAACCCCGGGGTTCCCAGCGGGTCAGGGAAATAAGATGATACACTCCCCCTTCAACAAAAAGGGATTAGGCTGGCGGGCCAATTAATGCATGCCAGGGAAAAGAGATGGCTTAACCCGAGTGAAGTAGTGAACCAATTTGATGTCCCAGGAAAACAAATAATGGCCGTGGGCCAAATACTGTCATTCTGTAGAACAAGACTGAGTGATCCGGCTCCTGAGCTCTCGGACCATCCATTTGAGGTCATCTGGCATCTCCAGCCATCAATGTACAGTATCGCTGGTATTTACAGGGTGCTCAGAGATAGGGCATTGAAATGTACCCGAGATAAGTTGTTCTCCAAATGGGAAAAAATAACAAAACGTGAGGACATAGAACACCAAATTCTGAAGGGATGGCATCTAGTTAGAAAGAATGTGGTAGGGAAACAATGGAGAGAGACTTATTTTAGAATAATGCACCACGCATATATGGGATTTAATATCCCATCAACCCGTCGGGTGTGGACAGAACTTAGCCTGCCCTAGATGCAAGATGGACAAAACTGATTTTTGGCACGGCATCTGGACGTGTAGGGTAATACAGGAGTACTGGTCCAGGGTCGTTACGTACATGGAACAAACATGGGGGCTGGTGTTTAGGAAAACTTACCGCTCATTGATCTTCCATGAGATGGGGGGTATAGGGGGACCTGGGGAGGGAAGAAGCGAGAAGAAACTAATCCCAGGTGCAGTACATGTAGCTCTCTGGCCGCAAAACGGCTGGTATGCAAACATTGGCTCTCCCCGTCGCCTCCCTCAATAGAGGCGCTCACTACTACATTAAAAAGCTATCTCAGGTTCGACCATATGGAGACAGAACAAAATAAAAGCCAGAGGACACAGGCCTTCTTCGCTAAGTGGCGATCCTTTATTACAACACATTTTACCAGACATGAGGTTGCCGAGCTAATGAAAGGCTTCAGACACACACACTGGTACGCCTTGGAAGACCTTAAAGGTCAACTTGGTCCGCTGAAGTGCGTTTAGAGAGTGGGGAGGAGTCTGGGATGGGACGCAAGATAGGTGGCTGAACTGGAGGAGACGAGTGGGGGGGACGCAGGAGGAGCTGCTCAGGTGTCACATTGACACAGTACCACACGACTACTAATATGCAAGTTATATTGGACTAGTCAATATCCCACGGTCGGGAAATCGGGGGGGAAAAAAGTCAGGCTTTGATTTTATTTGTGTAGGGCGGGGTTGGTCCCGGACCACCGAAAACGATATAGTTAAGCCACGCCGGGAAGGGAAAACTAAACCCCCCGGTTTTCCCAGAGCCCCCCGAAAAGGGGGTGGATTTGCTGGGGCTGGGGCTACGGTGCCCCCCTGAGTGATTGTTTGCGGGGGCACCCAGGGCAGCGGGGTACAGAATCGAGTCCAGGTGTAGTCGTGGGCGGCAGAAGGTCAGGGCAGGGGGCAGAGGTTGGGTCGTAAACGGCGGGAAGGTCGGGGCAGGCGGCAGGGTTCGGAGTTGAAAACTAGCGGGGGTCTGGTACACGGTAAGGCGAGAGTTTGTTTTGGAACATTTCTCTAGGGCGGGGGGCAACATAGACCAGCAAGGATGATTGGGGGAACTAACTTAAGTGGGGGGAACCCCCTGGCAATTAGCAAAAAAAAGGGCGTGGCCCTTTAAATCCCCGGGAACGGCGCGCGCCTTGGAACAGGCCGGGGCCTGGGCCGGCAGAGGGCGGGACGGCACAGGAGGGGGTCGGGTTTAAGGGTCAGGGAGACAGCCCCCGGCCCGCCCCGGGCCAGGGCGGCACCGACCCCGGTGGGAAACCCGGGGGGGGGGCCCGGAGGCGCCCGGGGCCCCGGGGGCGGGGGGGGGCGCAGGCCGTGAAAATAGAGTACGCAAAGGAAAAGGGTTTTGTAAGAATTTATGGCCTCGTGGGGAATATATTTTTGTTTTTTATTTTATTGTTTCTCTTTAAGTGTACGACTCTATTGTGGAAGTAATCTAATCGCTATTTCCCATGGACTGGTTTTTTTTTACTTAGTCTATCATTTAAATAGCAAATTTTATAGGCAGTACGTGACAGTTATTTTACCCTGTTATTTGAAAAACCAAATAAAATTCTTAAAAAAAAAAAAAAAAAAAAATTCAGATTACACTATGAGGATCAGAAGTAATAAAATTTTTAGTTTACCTATGAGGTACAGGGGGAAAAAATTTTTAGATCTACCTATGAGGGTACAGAAGTAAAAAATTTTCTTTATTAAAACTATGAGGTACAGAAAGTAAAAAATTTTCTAGATAACTATGAGGGATACGAAGTAATAACATTTTTAGATCTACCTTTGAGGATACAGAAGTAAAAAAATTTTTTAGATTTCACTATGAGGATAAGAATAATAACATTTTTAGATCTACACTTGAATAAGGGGAAAAAACCCCTTCAACCTACCATGGGGATACAGAAAGTAATAATTTTTAGTCTACACTATGGGGAACAGAAGTAATAAAAATTTTTTAGATCTAAAACTTTTAGGGTACAGAAGTAATAAAATTTTTAGATTACATTATGAGGTACAGGGGTAATAACGCATTCTGTTTTCACTATGAGGAAAAGAGGTAATAACCCCTTCTAGATCTACATATGAGGAACAGAAGTATAACATTTGTCTAGATCTACACCTGGGAGGATACAGGGGAAAACCCTTCTAGATTACACTATGGGATACCCAGGTAAAACCCATTCTAACAACTGAGAATACGAGAGTATAAAGTTTTTGATACACTATGAGGATACACAGGTAATAACACATTCTAGATCTATACTATGAGGATACAGGGGTAATAACACATTCTAGATATGGGGTTCATAAGTTCCTGCCCAATATTCCGGACGTTCCAGAGCTATTACAGAAGTTAGTGCTTTCTATAAGTCATTCTGTTCCTTACACATGTGAGGTTAGTGCCCATCCTGTGTGGCCCCCGCCCGCCACCCCGGCCCTGCTGGGGCCCCCTCATATGTCTCATTATAATTTCACAATGTAATGGACCCCCCTCCCCCATGCTCTGTATCTTATCAGCAGCCACAAGGCCTCGCTGTAATCACAGCTCAGGGTCGAGCTGGAAAGAACTTTGTGGCAGCTTTCAAGGCCCCGGGGCCCCCCCTGGTTACTCTGTCTATTGTGTTCTCACTTCACTGTAAAAGATTCTTGATTAACCCAACAAAGTGCAGGTCAAATGGGGCGACCGGGGCGAGTGATAAAAAGTCAATGCAGAGTCGAGCGTCCCCTTCAAAACTACCGCAAACTTTTTTAATGGGGGGCATTGAGCTCAACAAATTGATTTTTGGGGTGGTGGGGGGTGATGTATGAAGTGTGTCAGTGTATAGTAACTTAACACCACCTTTTTAAACTATATAAACTGGGTATCACAGCAATCATATTAACCCACAGAGTAAAACTAACTTGTCACGGATACTGCACGGTGAACCCTGTTAAAAATTAAAAAAAAAACACTACTAGAATTGCAGTATTTTTTTCACCTTCCTTCCAAAAAACAGATTTAAAACCGATCAAAAAGCTTTGTCCCGCCAAAAACGATGCCAATAAAAACATCAACTCATCCCGCAAAAAACAAGCCCCTGCACAGCTCCATACACAGAAAAATAAAAAAGTTATGGCTCTCAGACTGTGACGATGCAAAAAAATGAAGTTTCCTTTTTGGATAAAAGTGTTTTTATTATGTAAAAGCAGTAAAACATAAAAAATATACAATTTGGGTATCGCTGTAATCGTATCGACCTGCTGAGTAAAGCTAGTGTGTCATTTATACCACACGGTGACCGATGTAAAAAATAAAAAAAAAACATTTCCAGGATTGCTGTATTTTGTTCAAAATGTCTCACAAAAACCTTGCCAAAAAGCGATCAAATCGTCATATGCACCCGATAATGGCACCAATAAAAAAAGTCAACTCATCCCGCAAAAAACAAGCCCATATTCAGCTCCGTGTAGAGAAAAATTGAAAAGTTATGGCAATTTTTTTTACAAATGCATCTCTATTGTGTAAAAGTAATAAAACAAAAAAAAATATATAAAATTTATATCCTTGTAATTGCACCGACCGCAGAATAAAGCTCTCCTTATACCGCACGGCGAACGCTGTATAAATAAAGCCCAAAAAACAAATGGCGGAACTGCGTTTGTTTTCCCCCATTTCATGGACCAATGCTAAAAAAAGCTATTGCCCAAATTGCACAATACAGCCCTAGATGAGATAAATGGGGGTATTGAATCCGAGATGGGGCGATTTCTGGGAGGAATAGGTTTCACCTATTCTGGTACTTTGGGGGGCTTTGCAAATGCAAAAGCGTTCCAAAAGCCAAATAGCGCTCCCTCCCTTGTATGCCCTGCCATGCGCCCAAACAGCAGTTTACACCCACATATAGGGTATTGCTGAACTTGAAAGAAATTAAGTAACAAATTTTGGGTGCTTTTTTCCAGGATTCTTTGTAAAAATACAAACATGCGGCCACACTTACACCTCAATGGGTGGACAATAAACTAAACGCAGTAGGAGGCAATATAAGCCTGTTGCATGGGAGAGATATAACAGATAACTAATGAGCA
The DNA here is from genome assembly GCA_025379985.1 of Phyllomedusa bahiana. NCBI lineage: Eukaryota > Metazoa > Chordata > Amphibia > Anura > Hylidae > Phyllomedusa > Phyllomedusa bahiana. The sequence goes on from JAODAL010021824.1 coordinate 54,519, forward strand.
GAAGCTCACACGCCTGTCCACTAGGGGAGCTACTGAGTGATAAAAAAAACTGCACATTGTATAAGTACCAGTTCACACATGGGAAGGCTGCAGAAATACAAAAATAATGATAAGACAACCACTCACACAACTACAATGCTTCTGTGCAGTCTCCCCTTGTATGATTTTGTGGCTTTTCTGCATACTGGTGTGAACTGGTGCTTATCCTCTGTGCAGTTTTTTATGATTCAGTTGCTCTCCTAGTGGATTGTGTGTGAGCTACTGCTCATTAGTTATCTGCACCTGTTTTATCTTTCCCATATAGCACAGGGGCTTGTGTTGCCTCTTACCGAGTTCAGTATATTGTCTGGCCATTGAGCTGAAGTACAGCCTTGTGTTTGTGTTTTTGAGTAAATATTATTCTATTTTTCTGTGATTTTCCTTGTAAAAATGAATGATTTTTAACTAAAATTGCAGATAATTGGAAAAAACGAATTTTTACAGCCCAATGCTAAAAAAAAAAAAAAAACACAAGAAATACCTGTGGGGGTCACTACACCCCTGGAAAGATTCTTTAAGGGGTGCAGTTTCCAATATGGTGTCTTTTTAGGGGTGTTTATTAAGTTATAGCACCTAATCAAAATGAGACCCCAGAGTCCGGTAGGTGCTCCTCCTATTCTGGGGCCTGTGGCTGAACCAAATAGCGCTCTAGGGCCACATAGGGGATCTCTCTAAATACAACAGAATTGGGGGAATCAATATTAAGTTGCATTTCCCTGGCACATCACCGTGTTCCTGTGAATAATGGATAAAAAATTGAAAGTCGGCAAAAAATGTGAAATTTTAAAATTTTCGCTTCCACTTTGCTTTATATTCTGTGAAACACCTAATGGGTTAACAAACTTCCTAAACACTGTTGTAAATACTTTAAGGGGTGTAGTTTTAGATAAAGTCCTCTATGGGGGTATTTAACATACAGGCCCCTCAAAGCCGCGTCAGAACTGGACTGGTCCCTAAAATATGAATATTGCAAATTTTTTTGAAAATGTGAACAATTACTACTAAATATCTAAGCCCTCTAATGTTGTAATAAAATAAAAGACTTTTAAACAATGATGCCAACCTCCAGTAGACATATGGTATAAACTATTTTGTGTGGCATATTTTGTCTTACACGAAGACATTTTTGAACTTTGAAAATGGCAAATTTTTACAAATTTTCACGACATTTTGGACCAACATTTCTTAAAGCACAATATGTCACCAGAAAATAATCTTTGAATCACATTGATAGGTAGAAGCGTCAAAAAGTTATTCCCACTTAAAGTGACACTTGTCAGGTTTCAAAGACGACCACGGCGGTGACATTATTTATCCAGTGCAATGAACACCATAGAGAAAGAACACCCAAAGCCAAAATTGTGGGTTTTTTGGGGGGTTATTTCATGTCCCTAAAAAATTGGAATAAAAAGTTATGAAAAGGTCGCACATATCCCAAAGTGGAACCAATAAAAACTTCAAAACATTTCTGCCCTCAACAAACGAGCCCTCACCCGGAACCATAGGTGGAAAAACCAGAACGTTATGCTGTTGGCCGTCTCTCTGGGTGGCGTTTCCGGTCTCTCTGGGTGGTTGGCGGTCTCTCTAGATGGTGTTGGCGGTCTCTCTGGGTGGCGGTCTCTCTGGGGGCGTTGGCGGTCTCTCTGGGGGTTGGCGGCCTCTCTGGGTTGGTGTTGGCGGCCTCTCTGGGTGGCGTTGGCCCGTCTCTCTGGGTGGCCCTTGGCCTCTCTCTGGGGGTGGGTTTGGGGGTTTTCTGGGTGGTGGTGGCGGTCTGTGGGGGTGGCGGTCTGTGGTGGTTGGGGGTCTCTCTTTGGGTTTGGGGGTCTCCCTTTAGGTGGTGGTGTTGGCGGTCTCTCTGGCTGGTGTTGGCGGTCTCTCTGGTGGGGGCGTCTTCTGGGTGGCGGTCCCCTCTGGGTGGTGTTGGCGGCCTCTCTGGGTGGCGGCCTCTCTGGGTGGTGGTGGCGGCCTCTCTGGGTGGCGGTCTCTCTGGGTGGTGTTGGCGGCCTCTCTGGGTGGTGTTGGCGGCCTCTCTGGGTGGTGGTGGCGGCCTCTCTGGGTGGTGTTGGCGGCCTCTGGGTTGTTTGGGGTTTTGGGGCATCTCTGGGTGGGTTTTGGCTCTCTGGTGGTGGGGGTTCTCTGGGTGGTGTTGGTGCCCCTCTGGGTGGCGGTCTCTCTGGGTGGGTTTGGGGCTCTCTGGGTGGCGTTGGCGGCCTCTCTGGGTGGCGGTCTCTCTGGGTGGGTGGGTTTGGTGGCTCTTTTGGGTGGGTTGGGTCTCTGGGTGGGTTGGCGGCTCTCTGGGTGGCGGTTTTCTCTGGGGGGGTTGGCGGCTCTCTTGGTGTGGGGTTTTGGTCGGCTCTCTGGGGGTTGGCGGCCTTCTGGGTGGGTTGGCGCCTCTCTTGGTGGGCGGTCTCTCTGGTGGTGTTGGCGGCCGGTCCCCCTCTGGTGGCGGTCTCTCTGGGGGGGTTGTGGTCTCTGGGTGGGGTTGGGCGCCCCTCTGGGTGGCGGTCTCTCTGGTGGTGTGGGGGCCCCTCTGGGTGGCCCCGGGTGGCGGTTTTCTCTGGGTGGCGGTGTCGGCCTCTCTGGGTGGCGTTCCCTCTGGTGGGTGGCGGTCCTCTTGGGTTTGGCGGTTTGTGCGGTCTCTCTGGGGGGTGTTGGCGGTCTCTGGGGGGCGTTGGCGGTCTCTCTGGGTGGCGTTGGCGGTCTCTCTGGGTGGCGGTCTCTCTGGGGGGCGTTGGCGGTCTCTCTGGGTGGCGGTGGCCCTTCCCGGGTGGCGTTGGCGGTCTCTCTGGGTGGTGTTGGCGGGATCTCTGGGTGGCGTTGGCGGTCTCTCTGGGTGGCGGCCTCTCTGGGTGGCGGCCTCTCTGGGTGGCGTTGGCGGTCTCTCTGGGTGGTGTTGGCGGTCTCTCTGGGTGGCGGTGGCGGTCTCTCTGGGTGGTGTTGGCGGTCTCTCTGGGTGGCGGTCTCTCTGGGTGGTGTTGGTGGTATCTCTGGGTGGTGTTGGCGGTCTCTGGTGGTGTTTTGGGGGCCTTCTGGTGGTGTTTGGCTGTCTCTCTGGGTGGGTGTTGGGGCTCGTCTCTCTGGTGGGTTGGCGGTCTCTTTGGGTGGCGGTCTCTCTTGGGTGGCGGTCTCTCTGGGTGGCGGTCTCTCTGGGTGGTGTTGGCGGTCTCTCTGGGTGGCGGTCTCTCTGGGTGGCGTTGGCGGCCTCTCTGGGTGGCGTTGGCGGCCTCTCTGGGTGGCGGTCTCTCTGGGTGGGGTTGGCGTCTTCTGGTGGGTTTGGGGTTGTGGGGTCTCTCTGGGTGGTGTTGGTGGTATCTCTGGGTGGTGTTGGCGGCCTCTCTGGGTGGCGGTCTCTCTGGGTGGGTGTTGTGGCCCCTCTGTGGGGGTCCCCTCTGGGTGGTGTTGGTGGTATCTCTGGGTGGTGTTGGTGGTATCTCTGGGTGGTGTTGGCGGTCTCTCTGGGTGGCGGTCTCTCTGGGTGGCGTTGGCGGTCTCTCTGGGTGGCGTTGGCGGCCTCTCTGGGTGGCGGTCTCTCTGGGTGGTGTTGGCGGTCTCTCTGGGTGGCGGTCTCTCTGGGTGGTGTTGGCGGTCTCTCTGGGTGGTGTTGGCAGTCTCTCTGGGTGGTGTTGGTGGTCTCTCTGGATGGTGTTGGCGGTCTCTCTGGGTGGCGGTCTCTCTGGGTGGTGTTGGCGGTCTCTCTGGGTGGTGTTGGCGGTCTCTCTGGGTGGTGTTGGCGGTCTCTCTGGGTGGCGGTCTCTCTGGATGGTGTTGGCGGTCTCTCTGGGTGGCGTTGGCGGTCTCTCTGGGTGGCGGTGGCGGTCTCTCTGGGTGGCGGTGGCGGTGTCTCTGGGTGGCGGTTGGCGGGTATCTAGGGGGTGGGCAGTTGGCCGGTATCCTTGGGTTGGCCGTGGCGGATATTGGGTGGTGTTGGCGGTCTCTCTGGGTGGCGGTCTCTCTGGGTGGTGTTGGCGGTCTCTCTGGGTGGCGGTCTCTCTGGGTGGTGTTGGCGGTCTCTCTGGGTGGTGTTGGCGGTCTCTCTGGGTGGTGTTGGCGGTCTCTCTGGGTGGTGTTGGCGGTCTCTCTGGGTGGCGGTCTCTCTGGGTGGTGTTGGCGGTCTCTCTGGGTGGTGTTGGCGGTCTCTCTGGGTGGCGGTCTCTCTGGGTGGCGTTGGCGGTCTCTCTGGGTGGCGTTGGCGGCCTCTCTGGGTGGTGTTGGCGGCCTCTCTGGGTGGTGTTGGCGGCCTCTCTGGGTGGTGTTGGCGGCCTCTCTGGGTGGTGTTGGCGGTATCTCTGGGTGGCGGTCTCTCTGGGTGGCGGCCTCTCTGGGTGGCGGTCTCTCTGGGTGGCGTTGGCGGTCTCTCTGGGTGGCGTTGGCGGCCTCTCTGGGTGGCGTTGGCGGCCTCTCTGGGTGGTGTTGGCAGCCTCTCTGGGTGGTGTTGGCAGCCTCTCTGGGTGGCAGTCTCTCTGGGTGGTGTTGGCGTTCTCTCTGGGTGGTGTTGGCGGCCTCTCTGGGTGGTGTTGGCAGGCTTCGGGTGGCGTGGGAGGTGGCTGGCCTCTTCTGTGGTGGCGGTTGGCTGGTACTCTACTGTGGTGGCGAGTTGGGTGGGCGGGCCTATTCTGGGTGGCGGGGTGGCGGGTCTCTCTGGGTGGCGGGTGGCGGGTCTCGCTGGGTGGTCGGTGTAGGCGGCTCTTCTTGCGGGTGGCGTTGGCGGTCTCTCTGGGTGGCGTTGGCGGTCTCTCTGGGGGGCGTTGGCGGTCTCTCTGGGTGGCAGTCTCTCTGGGGGGGCGTTGGCGGCCTCTCTGGGTGGCTGGTTCTCTCATGGTGGGTAGTAGGCTGGTTTAGGTTTATCTCTGGGTGAGCGTTGGCGGTTTCTTCTGGGTTATGGCGGGTGGCGGTCTCTCTGGGTGGCGGCCTCTCTGGGTGGTGTTGGCGGCCTCTCTGGGTGGCGGTCTCTCTGGGTGGCGGTCTCTCTGGGTGGCGTTGGCGGCCTCTCTGGGTGGCGGTCTCTCTGGGTGGTGTTGGCGGTATCTCTGGGTGGTGTTGGCGGTCTCTCTGGGTGGTGTTGGCGGTCTCTCTGGGTGGTGTTGGTGGTATCTCTGGGTGGTGTTGGCGGTCTCTCTGGGTGGCGGTCTCTCTGGGTGGTGTTGGCGGTTCTTCTGGGTGGTTGTTGGGCGGTCTCTTCTGGGTGGTGTTTGGGCGGTATCTTGGGTGGTGTGGCGGGTCTTCTGGGGTGGTGTTGGCGGGGGTTCTCTCTGGGTGGTGTTTGCGGTATCTCTGGGTGGTGTTGGCGGGCTCTCTTGGTGTGGTGGTTGCGGCCTTCTCTGGGTGGCGGTGGCGGTCTCTCTGGGTGGCGGTTGTGCGGTCCTCTGGGTGGCTGATGGCGGTCTCTCTGGGTGGTGTTGGTGGTATCTCTGGGTGGTGTTGGCGGTCTCTCTGGGTGGCGGTCTCTCTGGGTGGCGTTGGCGGTCTCTCTGGGTGGCGGTCTCTCTGGGTGGTGTTGGCGGTCTCTCTGGGTGGTGTTGGCGGTCTCTCTGGGTGGTGTTGGCGGTCTCTCTGGGTGGTGTTGGCGGTCTCTCTGGGTGGCGTTGGCGGTCTCTCTGGGTGGCGTTGGCGGTCTCTCTGGGTGGTGTTGGCGGTCTCTCTGGGTGGCGGTCTCTCTGGGTGGCGTTGGCGGTCTCTCTGGGTGGCGGTCTCTCTGGGTGGCGGTCTCTCTGGGTGGCGGTCTCTCTGGGTGGCGGTCTCTCTGGGTGGCGGTCTCTCTGGGTGGCGGTCTCTCTGGGTGGCGTTGGCGGTCTCTCTGGGTGGCGGTCTCTCTGGGTGGCGGTCTCTCTGGGTGGCGGTCTCTCTGGGTGGCGGTCTCTCTGGGTGGCGGTCTCTCTGGGTGGTGTTGGCGGTCTCTCTGGGTGGTGTTGGCGGCCTCTCTGGGGGGCGTTGGCGGCCTCTCTGGGGGGCAGTATGCTGGCCTTCTTCTGGGGGCAGTGTGGCGGCCTCTCACACTATTCGGGGATGCTGGGAGTTTCTTCTTCATGGACATAGCTCAGCGTCCTTTGTAGATTTAGCCTTGAAGATGGTGAAGGTCGGAGGATACGCGGCGGGGGAGGGGGTGGTGCCAGCTCTTGGGCAGCGCCATAGAATGTCGTACTAGAGTCCTCGTTCAATATAGTTGCTCCGCGGGATAAGTTCAAAGTTATAATAGTAATCACTAGAAGTCATACGACTTGAGCCGGACACCGAGGAGGGGAGGGCACCAGATGAAGGTCGCCAGGCTCAGCCATGCCAGGGGTCTGTACAGGGAAAGGAACGTATGGGCCAAAGCCCTAAATGAGGGGGGCACACTGTGGATGGCACAGTATGGGGGGCACTGTGGATGGCACAGTATGGGGGGCACTGTGGATGGCACAGTATGGGGGGCAATGTGGATGGCTCAGTTTATGGGGGGCAATGGCACTGCTGGATTGTGGCATGTAATGGAGGGCAATGTGGATGCACAGTAATGGAGGGCAATGTGGTTGGCACAGTTGGAGGGCAAGGTGGATGGCCCAGTATTGGGGGGTCACGTATTGGGCATGTGGATGGCACAGTATGGGGGGCAATGTGGAGGGCACAGTATGGAGGGCAATGTGGATGGCACAGTATGGAGGGCAATGTGGATGGCACAGTATGGGGGGCACAGTATGGGGGCACAGTGGATGGCTCTGTATGTGAGGGGCCTGTGGATGGCTCTGTATGGGGGGTCACACCTGGTGTGGCACTGTATGGGGGCACACTATGGCTGGTACTGTATGGGGGGCACTGTGGATGGCACAGTATGGAGGGACTGTGGGAGGGCTTTGATTGCGGGGGGCCACTGGGATGGCTGCTGTATGGCGGGCTCACGTGGATGGCACAGTATGGATGGCACAGTATGGAGGGCACAGTATGGAGGGCACTGTGGATGGCTCTGTATGGGGGGCACTGTATGGAGGGCACAGTATGGAGGGCACAGTATGGAGGGCACAGTATGGAGGGCACAGTATGGGGGGCACTGTGGATGGCACAGTATGGGGGGCACTGTGGATGGCACAGTATGGAGGGGCACTGTGGATGGCACTGTATGGGGGGCACTGTGGAAGGCTCTGTATGGAGGGGCACACTCTGGCTGGCACTGTATGGGGGGCACACTCTGGCTGGCACTGTATGGGGGGCCCACTCTGGCTGGCACTGTTGGGGGGCACACTGTGGCTGGCACTGTTATGGAGGCACTGTAGCTGGCACTGTATGGGGGCCCATGTTGGCTGGCCACTGTATTGAGGTACTGTGTGGCACGTATGGGGGGCACAACTGTGGCTGGCACTGTATGGGGGGCCCACTGTGGCTGGCACTGTATGGAGGGCACTGTGGCTGGCACTGTATGGGGGCACACTGTGGCTGGCACTGTATTGAGGGCACTGTGGCTGGCACTGTATGGGGGGCCTGTGGCTGGCACTGTATGGGGGGCATGTGGTGGAATGTATGGGGGGCCCACTTGGCGGGCATGTAGGGGGGCCCACTGTGGCTGGCACTGTATGGAGGGCATTGGGGGCACTTTTGGGGGGGCCCCATGTGGCGGCCTGTATTGGGGAAAGTGGCTGGCATGTATGGGGCCCATGGGCTGGACTGATGGAGGGCATTTGGCTGGCACGTTGGGGGGCATGTGGCGGGCACTGTAGGGGGGGCCCAATGTGGCTGGACTGTATGGGGGCCTGTGGCTGGCACTGTTAAGGGCACTGTGGTGGCATGTATGGGGGGACATGGGGGTGGCCTGTAGGGGGGGGCACTGTGGCGGACTGTATGGGGGCTCTGAGCTCTCACTGTATGGGGGGCACCTGTGGTGGAATGTATGGGGGGCACACTGTGGCTAAAACTGTTTGGGGGGACTGTGGGGGCAGTATGGAGGGCACACTGTGGCTGGCACTGTATGGGGGCACACTGTGGCAGGTACTCTATGGAGGGCACACAGTGGCTGACTGTTTGAAGGGTACACAGTGGCTTGCACCATATGGGGGTACACTGTGGCTGGCACTGTATGGGGGTACACTGTGGCAGGCATGTAGGGGGCACACGTGGCGGGCCCCTATGGGGGCCTGTGGCAGGGCATTTTGGGAGGCACATGTTGTGGCGCTGTATGGGGGTGTCTGTGGCGCTGTATGGGGGTAATGTGGAGGCCTGTTTGGGGGCACACTTTGGCGGCACATATGGGGGTACACTGGGGGCGGGCACTCATGAGGCACACTTTTGCTGGCACTGATGGGGGTACACGTGGCAGGCACGTTGGGGGACACTGTGGCTGGCACCATATGGGGGTACACTGTGGCAGGCACTGCATGGAGGCACACTGTTGCGGGGATGTAGGGGGTAATGGGGGCGGACTGTATGGGGGCCACTGTGGCAGGCCCCTTTTGGGGGGTAAATGGGGCTGGCACTGTAGGGGGACACTGTTGTGGCACTGTTGGGGGTACACTGTGGCAGGCACTGCATGGAGGCACACTGTTGCTGGCACTGTTTGAGGGCACGCGGTGGCTTTCACTGAATGGGAGTATAGGATGACTGGCACTGTATGGGGATATAGGGTGGCGGGCACTGGATGGGGCAGATGGTGAATGGCACTGTATGGGAGGACACTGTGGTTGGCACTGTTTGGGGAAACATCATATGGGGTATAGGGCAGCTGGCACTATCTGGGGGGACACTATGGCTGGCACGGTATGGGGTATAGGGCAGCTGGCACTATATGGGGGGGACATATGGTGGCCCCGTATGGGGGATGGGCGCTGGCACTTATGGGGGGACATATGGTGGCATGTTTGGGGGATACACTGTTAAGCCTACCAGTGGGTTTTTTCTATATAACATACTGACATTCGGTTGTTTATCGGGGGGAGGGGGGGGGATTTTTTTGGGGGTCCCGGAGATTGCCTTTGTTGCAGCAAAGATTCACAAATAAGGTCTGAACTGAGCCTCATATGGACACATGTGGCAGTATTTTTATACATTGTATGGCGGTATTACCTAATAGTTCTTCCTGAGTAGTATCTTCATGTGAGCTGTATATGATGGTATTATTATATGGACATGTATGGCGTTTATTTACCCTTATATTACTGGCCCTCCTTGCACTCTGTGGGTATTCCCCCCTGCAAAAGCTACATAAAATGGGGTTAAAATTTTTTTTTCAGTACATTTGGACAGCACATAAAACTGTTATTGTATGGACACATGTGGCAGTATAATTTAGGCATTGTGTGGCGGTATTACTTGGACCTTGTATAGCAGCATTTTGTGGGCAGTATATGATACTATTATTGTATGTAAACCCGGGAACGGTTTTTTAGGTGTTGTTGGTGGTTTATTGGACTTTTAAAAGCTTTATGTGGGCAGTATATGATGGGATTTTTATGGACATGTTGGAGTATTTTTTTAGCCCTTAAATTTTGGTATTACTTTACCCGAAAAGTAGGATATAGTATTCCCCCCCTTCCTAGCTAGTAAATGTGCCCTATTTTATTGCAGTCTCATGTGGACACTGTTGTATGGCGGTATTACGTGGGCCTTGTATAGCGGCATTATGTGGATAATATGTGATACTATTATTATATGAACACAAGTGGCAGTATTTTTAGGCACTGTGTGGAGGTTTTACGTGGGCCCTAAATAGCAACATCATGTGGGAAGTATATGATGGTATTATTTAGGCAGTATATGGCAGTATTACTTGAGCCCTGAATAGCAGGATCATGTAGGCATTATTCACACTGGCTGAAACCCTGATCATGTGTCCCTTTTTTTTGATTGGACAGTATATGATACTTTTTTGTATGTCAGATTTTGGAGTGTTATTTAGGGTTTTTTGTGGGGGTATTTCTTGAGCCTTGTTAGCAGATTTTTGTGGGCAGTATTGTTTTATTATTGTATGGCACATGTGGCGGTATTTTCGGCCCCTTTAGGGGCAGTACAGGTTACTATTATTGTTGTTTCAAAGTGGGGGGGATTTGGCCCTTTTATGTGGACGATAGATATATTAGTAGGACACATGTGGCATATTACTCAGGCCCTTCATGTGGGCAGTATATGATACTTTATTGTTTTGGGCAATGTGGGGTATTATAGGCCCTTTATGTGGGCAGTTTTTGTACTATTTCGTATGGAACATGTGGATATTACAGGCCCTTCATGTGGTCAGTATATGATACTATTATTGTATGTACAGATGTGGCAGTGTTATTTAGGCATTGTGTGGCCGTATTACTTGAGCCTTGTATAGCAGAATTATGTGGGCAGTATATGACATTATTGTTGGGCACATTGGCGGTATTATCAGGCCCTTTTTTGGGGCAGTTTAATGATACTATTTTGATGTACATATGTGGCAGTATTACTCAGGCCCTTCATGTGGGCAGTATATGATACTATTATCGTATGGACACATGTGGCGGTATTAACAGGCCCTTAGTGGGCAGTAAGGATTTATTTTTTTTTTTTTATGGGCTATTACCAGGCCCTTCATGTGGACGTATAGATATATTATCGTTTGGACACATGTGAAGGGGGATTTCTAGGCCTTCATGTGGGCGTTTATGAATATTATGTATGGAACATGTGGCGTATTATCAGGCCCTTCATGTGGGCAGTATATGATACTATTATTGTATGGAACTGTGGCGGTATTATCAGGCCCTTTTTGTGGGGGTTTAAAGTACTATTTTGATGTACATATGTGGCGGTATTACTCAGGCCCTTCATGTGGGCAGTATATGATACTATTATCGTATGGACACATGTGGCGGTATTACTCAGGCCCTTCATGTGGGCAGTACAGGATATATTATTTTATTACATTTTGGGGGTATTATCAGGCCCTTCTTGGGGGCGTATTTGATACTATTTTGTAGGCAATGTGTCAGTATTACTCCGGCCTTTCATGTGGGCAGTATATGATACTATTATTGTATGGACACATGTGGCGGTATTACTCAGGCCCTTCATGTGGGCAGTATATGATACTATTATTGTATGGACACATGTGGCAGGGATTATAGGCCCCTTTATGTGGCAGTATGAGATAATTATTTTATGGAACAGTGGCAGTATTACTCAGGCCCTTCATGTGGACAGTATGAGATCTATTTTTTTTGGACCATGTGGCAGGGATTATCAGGCCCCTTTATGTGGGCGTATATGGTTCATTATCGTATGGGCACTGTGGCGGTATTTTCGGCCCTTCAGTGGGCAGTATATGTATATTTTTGTATGGACCCAAAGTGGGGGGGTATTACTCGGCCTTTTTATGTGGGCAGTATTGATACATTATTGTGGAAAAATTGGGGCGGTATTACTCAGGCCCATCATGTGGGCAGTATATGATACTATTATTGTATGGACACATGTGGCGGTATTACTCAGGCCCTTCATGTGGGCAGTATATGATACTATTATTGTATGGACACATGTGGGGGGATTATCAGGCCTTCATGTGGACGTTATGTATATTATTGTTTGGACAATGGGTCAGTTTACTCAGGCCCCTTTATGTGGACGTTGAGATTTTTATTATTGTTTGGACACATGTGG
>JAODAL010021825.1:0-66137 GCA_025379985.1 Phyllomedusa bahiana
CAAAGAACTAATAAAAGTTTTTTGGCACCTATAATTCCCCTGGGTACACAAATTGCTGGATTAAAATTTTAATGCAAGGTCCCTCTTCAAAAAACTGACTGCCAAAAGTGAAAAAAACAGTATCGAAATGTATCGATAATAAAATTTTTTGGGGCACCAAATTTTCCCCTGTGGGCCTACAAATTGCTGGATTAAAAATTAACTGAAAGGGGCTCTAACAAAAAACGGGACGGAAAAAGTGCAAAAAACCGTACGAAATGTATACGGATAATAAAAGGTATTTTTGGCACCTTTTTAATTACCTGTGGTGACTACAAAATTGCGGGATTAAAATTTTAAATGCAAGGTTCCCCTCTTCAACAAAGGAGGGCACAAGAAAAAAAACACGTATCTGAAATGTATACATAAAAAAGGTATTTTGGCCCCCTAAAATTATGTTAATAAAAATTTTCTTTCTTTTTAATAATTTTTAAAAACTTAATAAAAATAAAAAAAATTTTAAATTAAAAATTTAAAAAAATTTTATTTTTTATATCAATTCCCCTGTTAATACACAATTGCTGGATTAAAAAATTTAACGCAAGTGCTCTACAACAAAGCGGGACGGGCAAAAGTGAAAAACACATATCTGAAATGTATACGGAAAAAAAAGGTATTTTTTGGCACCTACAACCGTGGTGACTACAAAATTGCGGTTTCAAATTTAACGCAAGGTACCTCTACAACAAAGATCAACTGGCAAAATTAAAAAGAAACACCTTCTGAAATGTAACATAATAAAAGGGATTTTGCACCTAAAAAATAACCTCAGTTACTAAAAAGATCGTATCCTAATATAAGTTCAGGCTCCCCAAAAATTCCTAATATTTCAATAAAAAATTTTTAATAATAAACTATTGAAATGAAAATTCTACAAAAAACCCTGGGGGGGGTTTCAATATCCAGTATTCTTTTAAGAGCTTGTCTTGTTTTGCCCGGGGGCCCCCCCCCTGTTCCCCCCCATGACTTTAAAAAAAAAGGGTAGATGCTCCTTTAAAATTCCTCCAACTAAAAAAAAACTGCAAATTTCTGATTAACTAACTCTAAGGAACACAGCAAAAGTAGGCTTCTCTGTGAACAAAAAATAATTTCCTGAGCTGTTTGCTGAGCGTTGGACGAGGCAGAGCGAAACGTCCCTACAAAGAGACGCTACACCCCTGAGGCAGAACAGAAGGGCTGTTCAAAGAAAAAAGGTAATGTGATTTTTCCCCCCAATTTTCGAAACCCCAACACACCCACTGACCCCACACACACCCCACCCTCAAATTCGTAAGCGATTTGCTGGCCGCCAAAAACGGGAAGCGCCGAAAAGGCGCGACTTAATAGATGATGCACAATTTTAACCAAAATTATCGCGTGATCGACAAAACCGACACGTAAATACCGGCCGATTTCAATTTTGTCGATAAAATCTCAACACTATTCTCACAAATTAGCAACATCTGTAAATGTGCTAACGGTTTAAACGAGAATAGTAAAGGAAATTTTTTTCAGCTCAAGACCTCTTTCTATTTTTAAGAACAAGGGACCACTGCAAATTTATCAAAGCCTTGTATTACAGGGGTAATCAATTTTATACTAGGAAATGAAAAAATGTTCTTCATTAAACTGCAAGGGAGCATTGCTTTTATTCTCTTCAATACAGAGATGGTAATATTTTAGTGATAGTATATTTTCATGCTGCCATTTGAACATTTGCCTTTGTTGCCAATCTGCCTAGAAAGTAAAAGTATCTTGACATTGTATCTATAAACCCATGAGCAGAGACTGGAATTTTAAATAGTTTGTTTTTTTCTAACCCGAAGAACAAAGTTTCCCTGTGGTCTTGTGCTGTAAGAATTGGGAATAAGCAACAGAAACCTTGGTTTTATTTTATTTATGACTCCACAGTTTAGTTTATTAGTTGTTTCTTGATAACAAGGAGGTGTTAATAACCCAATTCTTTAAAGCTAAACATTTGACTAAATCCGTAATCTACATAATTAAAACATACTAACAGCATTACAGTGACATTCATGGATCCGTTTTCAGCTCCTTAGGAATGTATATCTCATGGTATTTGTATTTTGATGCTTTTGTTTAGCTTTATAGGTATTTTTCTGGATACTGTGTTTGTACCGCACTTTATTTATTAGAGAATGGATTTTAATGTTTTTTTTTGTATTATGTAAGCATTATTATTTATCCTCCTGAATTCGATCTCGGACAACAGCAGGGGGATTAGGGTATTTCACATGGAAATTTTTTTACGGGATTCCCAATTTTGAAAACTCCCCAACCATAATTTGAACAACTAATGAAAAAATTTTTCAATCGCATCAAGCGGGGGGAAATCCACCTGCAAAAAAAAAACGCACAAAATCCCCGAGGATCACTGCAAAAATATGCTACTGATTCTACTAAGGGCATGTTAACACAACTGATTTTTACACCAGTAAAATCTGTTGTATGAACAGGTCCTTAGTACACAGTATATATCTCTCTAAAAAGCAGGGTGTTCATCAAAATGGAAAAATTTCATACAGAGGTCTCAAACTTTGCTGGGTAAATAAAAACAGAGAAAAAATTTGAAGTTAAATTGTATACAGTAAAAATTATTGCCCATGTCATACAACATGCGTTGTACAATATGTGTACTTCTTTTCTCTTGCATGATAATGTGTTATAATGAGGAAAGAGTGGTTGTGTGTCTTTTACTTCATTTTTTAACTTTTTTGACTTTTTTGTATTTTTTTTTTAAATGTCTCAACATGGGACTGGACTAGCTTGCATGATCACTGTTTAAATACAAACTTTACTGCATTTGATAAACTTCATCAACCTGCAGTCTAAACCACAGAGGGTTTTTTTGGGCCCCTTGGGTTTCAGGCAAACCATCAGCATCCCATAAATGCACAGCAGAGTGCTTATGGAGGACCCCGGGGGAAGAACCATTGCCCCACAGAGCAACTAAAGGGGCCCCAAGTTTTTAAACCCCTGCTTGGTACATAAGTCTTTTATTCAAAGGCACAACCCCTATAAATTAAAAAAAAAACATACAGTAAATACACCAAATGACCAATTCTGGAGTGCCAGGTATCAATTCCCTTTGACCTCAGATTCATGGGCAGTATATTCAACAAGGGATTGGAAATATTTCATAGAAATTCTGGCTGAGGTTGAAACGATAGCATCCCACAGTTATCTGCAAACTACTGCACATTAATCAACCAAATTTGAAAGATAATCCTTTGTTGCCATATTTTTCAGTTTTTCAAATCTTAGTTTCCTAATACTTGTCCTGTGGATTTGGAGATTTTCCGCTACCACTGTTGTTACGTAGAGTTAATGCTGCCTTCCTGTTAATCTAGCCAAACACACTTGATCACTTTCAGCCAAATCTAATAATTTGGCAGGGTTATCTGACATGCTAATGGGTAGGAGAACAACTCCATAGTCCCTCCATGGCAGATATCATGGGGAAAAAAAAGCCAGGTTTATTGGATTTCAGCATGCACATTTCTTAATTCCCATGATGATAGACCCATACCCTCACAACTGAAATAAACATGCACAATTGTCTGGCCACATAGACATGTTTATGGAGAGGTCATGACAGATAGCTATCAGCTGAAAAATGGTTTTCCAGTACAGGAACATGCAGCTTTTATTATCAGCACTGGCTCTCAGAATATTTGTCTTTTAGCTCAAAGAAACCAATACTCTTTACAAGATGAAAAATGAACTTAGATTAGACATATCGGACTAATGTACTAGAATGTTATTTGTCTGAAACAGCTTTGATATAAGGTCCATGTTGAATCACAAAGTGGGATCACGTCCTGTGCTCTGGGGATTATTTACACTTGTCTAAAAGATCCCTTTTAATATTTAATGACTCATAATGACGATCCTCACTGGTCAAGTCATAGCCAAAATAAAGGGGATTTTCACTACTTTTAAAAACATCATCTGTTATAAAATAAAAAAAATATCCAGTGCTTCCTATCCTGACACAACCATTCTATTGCCCCCAGAGCTTTGATTTTCCATGTTTCTTAGCAAAGATGTCCCATTCATGGTTCATTGGACCATGAATCAATCACTGATCTCAACAGTAATGTGATCACATGCCATAGATGCAGACCGGCTACGGCCTGTAATTATCTCACTGCCACAGTAGCCATGAATGGGACATTATTGAAGAAGGACTGGTGAGGAACACTGGAGCTCTTGCCATACAGGAATGGCAGCAATGGGTGAGGTGAATATTAGTTCTTTTTTTATTTGGTGAAAGTGGGAGGTGTTTTTTTAAAAACAACATAGTGGAAAACTTCTTTGTGACAAGGTTCTGCTTCAACTGCAAGGGGGAGGAAGCTCCTCAACCTATTACAGGATAATTCTATGAGCCAGTTTGAAGTGATGCTCAGTTGGACATGGTAATTTCCAACAAAGCAGAACTTGTTGGAACGGTCACTGTTTCTGAAAACATTGGTAACAGTGACTACAATATAGTTAGTTTTAGTCTAATCTGTTAAAAACAAACAAATTTTGGGAGGGCAAAAACATTTAGGGCGACATGTCAGATTTCGGCTGCGCCATTTTTTTGGTATATTTTGCTCCAAAAAACTGTTGTAGCCCTATTTTATATATGTATGAACTGTCGTGCATCAAAACCAGGCGCAGTTTGCACGAGGGACAACACATTTGAATGTGCTTAAGTTATGCTAACTATTCACTTTAGATATGTTATGCAAAGCATACCACATGCCAGATTTATGAACCCACATAATCTGCTGCCTAT
The DNA here is from genome assembly GCA_025379985.1 of Phyllomedusa bahiana. NCBI lineage: Eukaryota > Metazoa > Chordata > Amphibia > Anura > Hylidae > Phyllomedusa > Phyllomedusa bahiana. Next base: position 4,823 of record JAODAL010021825.1, read on the forward strand.
ACACTCATTTAATGCACCGTCAAACTGGCATGGTGGTGCCTCTTTTCTGACATGTCACCCTTAATTTTAAAAAGGATAATTTCCCCATTTTGAGGGCCAGTGCAGATGTAGGCGATGCCAATATTATTAATACATAAACTGAAATAAGAAATTGGCTAAGTGTAGAAATGGTCCAAGCCAGGTTAAATATACTTGATGTGAACAAAGCTTCAGGCACAGAAGGCTTATACCCAAGAGTTCTTATAGAGCTCAGCTCAGTTATTTCTGTGCCCCTGTACATGATATTTAGAGATTCTCTGGTGACTGGTATAATGCAAGGAGACTGTCGCAAAGCAAATGTGGTTCCTATCTTCAAAAACTATTGATCTCACTTCCGGCCTCAGATATGTGCCTTAAATAACACACAGTGAGGTCTTTAGGGCACAATCCATCTCGGACACACACAACGAGCCCCAACTCCTTCTGCGCAACTTGGGGGTAACAAGGGGTATGCTATCCCACAACGGCTCACACTCGGCTCTCACTCCATCTGCACTGTGAGCATCAGACATACCTGCACACGCTCAACACCCCAACAACACACACACTGCCACCACCTTAAAAAAAAAACTATACTCTAAGTCTTCAGAGATCTACGGGGTTTGTTAGGGCAACAAGGCAAAGCTATCCAACTTTTAAGCTTTAATATACAGGTACAGTGCCATAGTAACAAAAACTACAAAAAAACTGACATACATAAAAAAGTGCAGAACAATATATAAACAAAAAGGGATTAAATATAAAAAGAGACCTTTTCCAATTTGATTGGTTAAGAATCTGGGCTAAAGATGCCAGCTCGAAGACAATTGGACAGACCTACTAACAATGGTCTCTGATGACTGGTGTGTTATGGAAACTCAACCCCTTCAGCCCCTCCTTCTGCTTGGGTCACAGAAGGGCTAGCTAATTACATGCAGGGGACACTAAGAAAGTCATAATCACAGTTTCTGTCATAACTTCTCCTAGGAGTCTCCTTAGCCAGATATCATGACCGGGTTCCCCAGAATGAATTTTCCAACCCTTAACATGAATCTGTCATATTCTTAATATGAATATGACAGATTAATATTTTGGGCCAACTTCCGTTTCTGTGGTTCCTTAAAACCGAAAATTATTGCGTACAAGACAGAAGGTGTGCCTGGGTTCCCGGGCCATAATCTTATAAGTGAATTATGGAAAACATGGATTATTATTTGGTGTATAATTTTTCCCATTGTCCTATGCAATGTGCGCAGCTATTAAAGTGTTGTAGGGCTCGCCTTTCTGTTTGGATTTTTCTTCCATCTTTCCTACTTAGCATGTCGATGCTAATTGATATAGCTGAAAAAAGATCCCCTTAGGACAGGTATACTAAATTGGCCCTACTGAAATCAATGACTGCAGGAGTTTCATAAAAAGACATGATACTTTATATACAATAATTAAATACAAAACAATTAGGCAAACATAAGTAAATAAATGGTCCCTACAAAAATATGGTGAAAAGCTGTTTCATGTAAAAGACCCCTCAAAAGACAAGATGAAATTCCCTTCATCTGGAGAAAAAAGGATTCAATCTCCAGAAGAGAAAAGCCTTCTTCATCATGAGAACTTTAAGTCTGTGGAATAGCCTGCCTTAGCAGCTGGACACAGCAGGAACAGTTGAGGGTCTCAAGAAAGGCTTAGATAGCCACTTACTACTAAATAATATTAATACTTATGTAGCCATATAAAATATCTGAAGCCTGACAGATGGCAGCTTTGGGATCAGGAATTAAATCTTCCTATCCCCCTCCCTTCATCCCTATTTTTCCCCACCCTTGGTTGAACTTGATGAAAATGTTTTTTCCAACCTTACTAACTATGTAACTGTGCAACAAATTCATTTTGCTGATGGGCACAGTAGCAATGCCAGGATCAGAGCGATGAATGTAAAACACAACCACAGCCCTTCTCTAATGATGGCGATCTTCCTACCCTGATATTTAACGCTCAGTCAATACTGATCAATGCATGCATGTAACGGGTATGGTAGTGGATCCACTGGACTCCCGCAAGCAGTGGTGTAAGCCTTGACAGGGAGCGGAGTCTAAGTAGGTCCCGGTTTTCACCAGAGCTTGCCGCAAAGCGGCATGGACTTGCTGCGGCGGGAGTCTACCAGGTCGCTACCCCTGACGTGACTTGCTTGTGGTACAGAATCGTTTAGACAAGTTCGTAGTCAGGGAAAGGTGGTAAGATCAGGGCAGGCGGCAAAGGTTCGTGGTCATAGGACATAGGCGAGAAGGTTCAGTACATGGAAATCAGGACGAGACTCAGATAGATGCTTTCTCTGTAGGCAACTAGCACTAAAGATCCAGCGGGGACATGCTGGAGGCGTTACCAATATATAGGGGTGCGCCCGGAAAATAAAACCAATTACCAATGAAACGGGCCCCTTTTAAAATTTAAAAAGAGCTGGCGCCTAGCCCCCTAAAAAGGGGCCCGCGCGGGGCCCAAAGGCAAGAAGCCCCGCGGAAAAAAGCGGGCCCGCAACAAAGGAAAAGTGTGCCAGCGCAGGGGAACATTTGAGCCCGGGGGGCCCCACGGCCACTCTTTCCCTCGGCCGGGGGAAAAACGGGGACCCCTTGCAGCCTGGCCCCGGGGCTCGGGCAACTCTTTAAAAAAAAACCACCCCCCCCCCTTGGCCTTCCCCCTCCTTCTAAAAACGGGGGAAATTTTTGCCCCACCAAATCACTTTCCCAAAATATTCTCCCCGGCTCCCAAGTTCACATTTCGATGGGGAAAAATATCGTTTTCCTCCTAATAAAATTTTCAGGGCCCCGGTTTTTCCTTTACCAGCAAACACTTGGAGGTTTCGTCGTAGGGGGGGGGGAAACGCCCTTTACGGAAAAAGGCCCAAACACCAAGGCTTCAAGAGTGACGGGGAAAGGGAAATTTGGGGAAATCCCATGGTGGGAGGGACCCGGGAAACCAAAAGGGCCACAGGTTTTAATACCTCCACAAACCCAAATTTCCCCCAGGAACCGGGGGCCAGCAGCCACACCTTGTCACCCCCGGAGAAAAGGGCCCTTTGCCGGTCCCTTTTCCTTGTCCGCCTGTTTCTTTATGCGGACTGCTGAAACGCTGTGGGGACTCCCGAGCCCCGTTCCCAAATCCCGGTCAAAACCCGCACGGGGGACTCCCACAGCGGGAAACCCTGAGGATGAGGCCAGGGGGTGGGGGGCGGGGAAAGGGGCTGTCCGTAGACCACAAAAAGGGGGGAGGCCCCGGGCAGGCTCCGACTCTAAGGAGTTGTATGAAAACCCGCCCAGGGGCAAAGCGGGAAACCCAGTCATCCTGAGGGCTAAAGGACAAGTGCCGAAAATAACAGCCAAGGCCCTGGTTAACTCCCCTCCCCCCCCTTTGGCCCTGTTCGCCTGTGGGTGATATGCAAAAGGGCGAACCCCAAACTTCACTTGTAGCGGGTTATAGAGTGCTCGCCAGAACCGGGAAACAAATTTGCCCCCCCGGGTTTCCGAGACAAATTTTGTGGCAGTCCGGCAGAGGGAAAAATGTGCTCAAAGAAAAATTTTGGGGCGAGACAGGACAGATGGTAGCCCGGGGCAACGGGACAAAGGGGGAAACATTTTCAAAAATTTGGCCCCTTTGCCCCCAAATACAAGTATTCCAGAAAGGGGGGGAGGTGGGTTTGATAAAGTCCATCCCCCAACATGTGTCCAGGGGGAAACCCTGGGGGGGGAAAGGGTTCCCAGCAAACCAACAGGACTGGGGGGGAGTCTTTTTTGTGGGCACAAGTGGTGCAGGCCCCCCACAAATTCCCTATTTTTCCTTGGCTAGGTCGGGCCCCACCATTGGGAAACCGAGATCACTGAAAGAACTTCACCCCCGGGATGCCCTCCCCCACCAATGACCCAATTTTCCCCATCTGAGGTTTTCTTCCCCAAAGGGGCCCCCTGCCCGTACATACTTCTTGCCCGGAGGAATCTTTTTGGAGGCGCACGGGAGCCGCTTTGGAAACCAAACGCCCCGGGTGGTAAAAAAGGTCCCGGGGGTTTTTGGGGGCCCAGGGTTTCCCCCCCAAGAAAACTGATGCACGAGTGAGGGGCATCGGCCAAATGTTCTTCTCCCCGGGAACGGAAAGAATCCGGAAGTCAAACCGAGAAAAAAAGGAGGCCCACGGGGGCTTGTCGGGGGTTCAGGCGCTGAGCGACTGGGGGAAACTGGAGATTCTTGGGTCGGGTAAAACACAAACAGATTGGGCTTTCCCCCCCCCCAAAGATGACGCCATTCCTCCAGGGCCATTTTAATGGCAAGCAGCTCAAAAGAAACCCCGAGGGCAAATTCTTTTCGGCAGGGGAAAAAGGGTTTTAAAAAAGAACCCACAAATTAGTGTTTTCCCCTTAGGGCCTTTCTGAGTGAGGACTGCCCCCGCACCCCCGGAAAAGCACCACCTCCAACGCAAAAGGCATCTCGGGAAACCGATGAGACAAAATTGGGGGCAGAGGAAAAAAAATGACTTTAAAATCGGAGAAGGGGTTTCCCCCCCCCCCCCCTTTTACCAACATCCGGTTGGCCTTTTTATTAGACGTCACGAAAGGGGGCCACCAAAGGGGAGAAAAAAGGGGAATAAACTCCGGGAATAGTTGGCGAACCCGAGAAAAACGTTGTTTTTGGGTCTATCCAACCGGTCGTGCCACTGCAAAACAGCCGACAACTTGGTTGGGGCCCCCTTCGCAACCCCTTGTCGGGGGGATTGTTTGCGCCGGGGTCGCAACACTTGGCGAAACCCGAAAGGGGATGGGTCGGTAAGTCAGGAGAGAAAAATTAGGATAAACATCCAGGGAAAACGATGACACAGGTTAAAGTAAAATCCCTAAGATAAATTTTTGACGAAACCCCCCCAAAAAAAACCGCCGGGCGTTACACAGAAACCCAAAAGGGTTAAAATTATTCCCAAAATGCCCGTCCCCCGGGGTTTTAAAAGGGGTCTTCCACTATCCCCTTTTTTAATCCTTTGAGGTTTTTAAGCCCCGCCAGATCCAGCTTTTGTAAACACCCTTTGGGTCCCCGGAGCCGGGCGAAGAGTTCCCCAAATCACCCGGGAGGGGATACCGTTTTTTACTGTAAATTTTTTTTTTTTTTTTTTAAAATCCCCCCGGGAAAACGATGCTGGGGCGCAAAAATCCGTCCTTCTTTTGCAAAGAAGAAAAAAACCCGCTCCCCGGGCCCGGGGAGGAAAATTTACGGGAAAAAGCCCTTCAGTAAGTTTTTCCCCGGATGAGGGCCCACTTTGGCCCGGGTTTCCGGGGACAGACAAAGGGGAGACCCTGCCCCGGGGAGGCCTCGTCCCTGGCAGGGACTAGGGACAAATAAAGGGCGAGGCGGGAAAAGACTCGGCCTGCTTCTCAAAAAAAACAGCGCAAATCTTTGTATTCTGTGGGCAGACTTGGCAAAAGGCTCCGAAGGAATCAATTAAGGGTGGACGCACCAGGCGTGGTGCAGCCAAAAAGCATTTTGACGTCCGGCCCCCCCTTGAAAGGCCCCCGCCCGTTCCCCCAGTCCAGGCGGGGGGATGACGTTGCAGCCCCGGAACCCCCAAAAAAAATCCCCGAAGAAAAAAACGAAAGAGCACCCTAGAACGAGATTTTTTTCTTTATGCCCGGGCCCCTACACAAAGGGATTAAAGACTCGGGCTTTTACTGGATGGGCTCGCTTAAGATCTCCCCCCCTGACCGGGAAAAGGGAAAACCCGCGGGCCCCTCCAGGGGAACCACCAGGGGGCGAAACCCGGGGGAAAAACCCGGGGGGAAATGAAGAAAAATTTTCCCCGCTGATTCCCCCAAATCCAGGAAGGCGGGGAAACCCGAACCATGATCGCCGGGAAAGGGGGGAAACCGTACTGGCATCGTTAACCGGGGGAGGTTGGGAAAATTTTTCCCCCGGGAACCCCCTTTCCCCGGTTCCCTAGGAAACAAACGTTTCCCGGATGCTGGGGGGTTTTTAGAGGGCAGTCCCATGAAATGCTTTGGGGTGGCACAGTAAGGCATAGATTTTCAGCTCAAAGACGGGACCGTTCTTGCTACGCAAATGGGGTTGTCAACCTGCATGGGCCCCCCGGAGGGTGGCTGCGGAAGCGGCAGGGGAGGGCCCCTGGGAAAACAGGAGCCAGAACCCAAGGGATACGGCGGGGGCCCAAACCCAAACCCCCCGCTTTTTTGACGGATCCCCCTTCCTGTCCCCCTCGGTTTAAACGAATATCAATCCGGGTGGCCAAGTGAAAAAAAGGGCACTCAAGAGGAAAGGGAAAATCCTTGCCCCCAGAACAACCTTAACCTGCTGGTTTGGGCCCCCTTCCTTTAAAGTGGGGCAAAAGGGCGGGGTCCCTTCCACGAAGCTCCGAAGGGCCCGGTAAAACACCAATTCAAAAACTTTGCCTTGGCGAGATTTCCCGGGGCGCGGGGTTTAGCTGAAGAGGCCGGCGGGTTTTTTCAAACACCTGCAAAATTCTTCCAGGAATTTTCCCGCAGATTTGCTGTCACCGGGTCGCTCCTATCCCAAAAGGGTTTGCCGAAGCTAGGGCCTTCCCCGAAAGCAAATGACCACAAACCCACCTGGAACGCTCCAGTCGGAAATTGTTTGGCCATTAGTTTCCACATGCATAGAGCACTGTGTAATGAAACCCCGACACTCTTAGGGTCCCCCTCTAACTGGACGGTAATGGTAAGCCGGAGCTTTGGGCCCCCAGTTGCGGGCGGAACAGCTGACAGGGGCCCAAAACCGATGGTGATAGCTGCAGCTGCTGGGGCCAGGAACTGCTGCAAAAATGGAGTCAGCGGGATTCAGTTGCTGCGCTTGTTGCGCAATCTGCTGCGACTGCTGGGCAACAATTGCTGCGAGATCCGCGTCGCCGGGCAGGGTACCTCTCGGGATCCATGGCGGGATCTTACTGAAAACGGGTATGGTAGTGATCCACTGGACCCCCCAAGCTGGGTGTAAGCCTCGCCAGGGAGCGGAGTCTAAATCGGGCCCGTTTTCACCATAGCCCGTCGCAAAGCGGGATGGACTTGCTGCGGCGCGAGTCTTCCAGGTCGCTACCCCTGACGTGACTTGCTTGTGGTGGCAGCCGAGGTATAGCGTGGTACAGAATCATTTAGACAAGCTCGTAGACGGGGACAGGCAGTAAGGTCAGGGCAGGCGGCAAAGATTCGTGGTCATAGGACGCAGGCGAGAAGGTTCGGTACACGGAATTCAGGACGAGACTCAGATAGACGCTTTCTCTGTAGGCAACTAGCACTAAAGGTCCAGCAGGGACGTGCTGGAGGTGTTACCAATATATAGGGTCAGCGCCCGGCAATCAACCAAGTACCGGTGAACTGGCCCTTTAAATTTAAGAGAGCCAGCGTGCGAGCGCCCTTAGGAACGGGGATGCGTGTGCCCGACAGCAGAAGACCGCGGGGAAGCAGGAGTGCGGCTGGGTAAGTGTGCCAGCGCAGGGGAACGAGTGAGCCCGCAGCCCGGCCCGCGGGCCACGGCGCCACTCGTCCATGTGCCAGGGGAAGATGCAGGGACACATGAGCGCCCCCAACCTGGACCAGGGGCTGCGGGGCTACTCGTTACAATGCATAGGCAAAGACTATGGGAGGATACTAACATTTTTGGTATTTCAGAAACTTTCTTAAATGTGAAGTGAAAAAAATGCACAAATACATGTTATAAAATGTTTTAATATAAGTCTTAAGACATCATAGTACATATTTACAAAACATGTAGCACAAAATTTTTGAGTGCTGTACAAAACTTAAAAATAAATATTAATAAATAAAACTATTGTCAGGGCTAAGCTGTGCTCAGACTGCAGACAGGCTGCAACAGCTGATGTGTGCTCCCTCCATGATACACTTGCTGCTGACAGCTCTGTGAGTGACAGGGGCCCAGCCACTCCTGACAGGGGACGAGTGCACCAGCCAATGGGAGGACCCGGAGGCCGCTCCAATCAGTTGCAGGGGCGGTATCCAGGAATCCCATTTAAACTCCCTGAAAGCTGACTGCTGCGCCTGTGATATTCCTGGCTACCTTGTGGTTCTTGTTCTTTGTGTTGTTGTTTTGCTAACCAGTATACCTGACCTTGGCTTGTTCTCCTGACTCCGGCTTGTCTCCTGATTTTGTGCTTTGCTTCTGTTTGGCTTTTGACCTCGGCTTGTTTACGTTTATTCCTCAGGTTCTGATTTGTGGCTTTGGCGTTCCTATTTGATATTGACCCGGAGTGTCTGACTATTCCTCTTCCTGATGGCCGCAGCACTTTAGCAGCCCAGGGACTGTCTCCCAGTTGCCGTCTGCCGCCTAGGGCAGCACGTCAAGTAGGCCGGGACAGTGGGCTGGGTTCCAGTTAGGGCTCACTGCACCTCCCTTGATGTGACATTATCACAGGCCAAAACCGTTTACTGTCTAACCCTCACTATGGACCCCATGACACTCTGGTAGAGCAGATGCAGGGCTAACCCAGCTAGTCCAGGATCTGGCGCTGAGGTAGAACAACGAGAGGCTACCCCAAGTTAGAGGGTCCCTGCATTACCTTCCCCTCCTGTGGAACCCCCTATCCAGTTGCCTGACAGGTTTGCAGGAAACAGGAGGGCCTTTGTGGCATTTAAGAGAGGGTTGTCGCCTGTATTTCAGGCTCCGCCCACTTACCTCAGGGAATGAGGAACAAAGGGTGGGAATTGTTATGTCCTTGCTGCAAGGTCTCCCCCCAGGAGTGGGCATTTTCGTTACCGCATGACTCACCTGAACTGTCTTCTGTGGACAGGTTCTTTGCCGCTTTAGGAGTACTCTTTAATGACCCAGATAGGGAAGCTGTGGCTGAGGCTCAGCTGACCACCTTGAAGCAGGGTGAGAAGACTGTGGAGGAGTCTGGGTTTCCGTCTGGGTGGACGACGCAGCTCTCAGATGCCAGTTTAGATTAGGGTTAGCTGACCATGTGAAGGATTTATTGGTGGCTTACCCTACCCCTGGTACTTTAGATGAGGCCATGGCACTGGCCGTTCATCTGGACAGACGTTTTAGGGAAGACGGCAAGAAAAGGTCCCCCCCCCCGTGGTCCACACCATGGTCACCCCTAGACCCGTTGTTTCCGACGTAAACCCGGAGGAGCCCATGAAAGTAGGGGCTTTTTCTGCCACTGCGGCTAGTGATCGTAGAACTACTCGTCGCATCCAGGGGTTGTGCTTCTACTGTGGAGAAGATGGACACAGAATTCGGGAATGCTCCAAACGGAAGACCAGGTCGAAAAGACTCCAACGCCTAGGTGGTCAGCAGGAGGATCACCTAGGCGAACAGGTATTTCCTATTGTATCTAATAAGTTGCTGCTACCAGTTAAGATTTCATACTTGTCGCTGTCCGGTTCTGGGAGTGCATTTGTGGATTCTGGATCAGCTTCTAATTTTGTTGATGCGTCTTTCGCCAAATGTCTGGGCCTAACTTGTAGACCGCTATCTGACTTTCTGCGGGCTGTGGCTATTGACTCCACTCCACTAGCTCAGGGCGCAATCCAATATTGTACCCCTGAGCTGGAGATGGGGGTCGGATCTATACATATTGAAAAGTGTATTCTATTCGTCATGGAGGGGCTGCCCGCTGATGTGGTGTTGGGGCTGCCCTGGCTTCAGAAACATAATCCAGTGTTTGACTGGAATTCAGGGAAATTAGTCAGGTGGGGACAACGGTGTGTTGACAGATGTCTCCCTACCATGCTGGGCAATACTGATGTGCAGGCTAATTTTCTATCTGGAAGCGGTGGTGCCAGCGCTGAAGCCTATGCGGCATCTTGTGAAGTCGATGCTAAGTTCCCAGAACTCGTCCTCCTGGTGAACGATGCCCTCCACCTGTACCTGAACGTCCGTATGTGGTTCAGGAGGTGGTTAACCTGGTGGCTTATCGGCTGAAATTACCCTCTTCTCTCTGTATACATAAAGTGTCCCGTCGTGCACTTCGTAAGAGGTATATTCAGCCTGTACTCTGCCCTCTAGCCTCCTTCTCCAGTTCACATAGAGGGAGTTAGAACCCAGACCAGGGAAGGGTCCAGTGGCCCCTCCTAAAAGGGGGGGGGGGGGGGTACTGTCAGGGCTAAGCTGTGCTCAGACTGCAGACAGGCTGCAACAGCTGAGGTGCGCTCCCTCCCTGATACACTTGCTGCTGACAGCTCTGTGTGTGACAGGGGCCCAGCCCTACCTGACAGGGGGCGAGTGCACCAGCCAATGGAGGACCCGGAGCCGACCAATCAGCTGCAGGGGCGGTATCCGGGAATCCCATTTAAACTCCCTGAAAGCTGACTGCTGCGCCTGTGATATTCCTGGCTACCTTGTGGTTCTTGTTCTTTGTGTTGTTGTTTTGCTAACCAGTATACCTGACCTCGGCTTGTTCTCCTGACATCCGGCTGTCTCCTGATTTTGTGCTTTGCTTCCGTTGGCTTTTGACCTCCGCTTGTTTACGTTTATTCCTCTGGTTCTGATTTGTGGCTTTGGCGTTCCTATTTGATATTGACCTGGACTGTTTGACTATTCTTCCTTCTGACTGCCCCAGCACTTTAGCAGCGCAGGGACTGTCGCCCAGTTGCCGTCTGCCGCCTAGGGCAGCACGTCAAGTAGGCAGGGACAGTGGGCTGGGTTCCAGTTAGGGCTCACTGCACCTCCCTTGACGTGACAACTATGGTGGAAGTGTAATTATATGTTTAAGGTATATTTACCAGAATTCAAATTGCTATAACCTAAATGCTAATGTATATGTACAATATAATAGCACACTACTAAAATGCAGTTCATCTTGCAAAACAGGGCCTCAGTACTGTGTACTGGTTTCATGCCAGTATACAGAAAATATACTAAATAAACTTTTTGTCCAAAATTAGCCTGGTCCTCAAATAGGTAAAAGTGAAAAAGTTTATATGTAATTAACGAGTAAAAACAGCGCCACCTCTAATATGGTTTGAAAAAGGAAGATACATCAGAGGTATGCACAGAACAATAAGATAACATAATAGTTTTACGAGCAACAAAAAATCTCCATGCTTGTTGGGAAAAATACTACTCCTTCTGACCCCAACACCATTTTAATTGCTCCACTTATTTCCCGCAGTGCTAACATAAGATACATTTTATGTTTCTTTATCACATGTTGATGCTTGTTGGGGACATGAGATATGTGCTTTCTACAAAATCCAGGAATTTTACTCCTTGAGGACACAGCTATTCTGACATTTTTGGTTTTTCATTCTTTCCTCCCTGCCCTGCAAGAGCCACAACTTTTTAAGTTTTCTGTCTTCCTAGCTGTATAAGGGCTTGTTTTTTTGTGGAAAAAGATATACTTTTAAAAGGTGACAATAAATGTACCAAATATTGTACTGGGAAACCCTGAAACAATTCTGTATGGCTGGAATGTGAAAAAAACCACAAATGCACTATTTTTGTGGGGGTTTCATTTTTATAGAGTTCAGTGCTCGGTATTAATTACATGTCCACTGTGTAGGTCTGATTATGGTTATAACAAATTTGTAGAATTTTTATTATGTATTAGTACATTTCAAAAAAATAAAAACGTTCTCTATTATTATACATTTGCGCTACAGCGCTATTTTCTGCAACCAGTACCGTTTCTGTTTTTCCATTTTTGGACCTGAACGAAGGCTGATTTTTTTGGAGGCTAAAATTCACTTTTTATTGATACCATTTGCAGATTGGACAACCTTTTGATTACCTTTTATTTAAATTTTTGGGAGACACAAAATGACCAAAAAACACAATTTTGCGTGTTCTGAATCTTTTCTCCTTCTATGGTATTCACCATATGTGGAAAATGATGTTATATTTAAACAGATCAGACTTTTACGAGCACGGCAATGAGTTATGTGTTTTTATTTTTTATTTGTAAATGACAAAAGGGCAATGTTTTGAACTTTTAACACTTTAATATTTCTTAATTTTTTAAAAACCTTTTTATGTTAAAATTAAGTTGAACATGCGATCGCTTTACTGCTTGTCTTATAGACCGCAGTACTGATATCCTGCCATATACAGGGATTCATCTATCTCGTATTACACCTTCAACTTAACCCTGCAATTGCGTCACACATGGAGGGGGAGGGGAATGGATGCGGTTGGAGCGATCAGTTACCGCATTGGACCATTGCCCCATATACAAATTTTTTAGATGCTGTGGTCAGCTTAACTGCAGCGTCTAAATGGTTAAGATCCGGGATCAGAGCTGTCTTTAATCCCAGAAGCTAATGCCCGTTGCCGGCTGTACCTAACATACGGCACCCTCCATGTGAGGAGCAGGCACAACGCTTGTACCAGCTAAATTCTGTCTTCATGTAGTTTGGACAGAACTGGACATCCGTTTGTATGAAGAGGTTAATTTTTTAAAGTGCCCCAAGTAAGATATTTATTTGTTATAAACATAAATACATGGAGTTATGTAGAAAGTCCTCCTTTAACCCAGCAAACTACTATGGGTTGCAATATTGTATTTTCCAGAGAGTAAGAAGTCCTAGGTCAAGCACAGCACAAGTGGCTTACAGGCTTCTTCTGAAGAGCAGAGGTCAGAGGACTTCTTCAAAATTCATGTTTTCTCTGTAGTACAGAGTAGCTTTCTTCTGGTGATCCATCCCGTATGAGTACATGTTTTTCCAGGCAATCAATAAGCACTCATCTGAATGAGACCTTCAAGTACTTTATGTTTGTTCATCTGTAAAGACTAATATGGTCAAAGAGGACACAAACATGGCATTCCATTGCTAGTGGTAGGGAAACAAAGCTGAGTGGACTTTTTTGATCTGTATAAGCAGGAGCATAGCTAAAGGGGTGCAGAGGTAGCAGTTTCTATAAGGCCATGTAGAGGGCCCATAGACCTCTCTACTATATAAGAGGACACCAGTATTATAAATAGTACTTGGAATTTGGCGCCGTCTTATAAATTTTGAATTGGGGCCCCAGAGCTTTAAGCTATATCTTATTTTTTATGGTCAAATCAACTTAAATTTGTTACATTTTGGGATACTTTTTATACTGTAATGTTTTGACTTTTTTCATTATTCTAAAGGAGTTGAGCCCCTAATAACATTTATTATCTAACCACAGTACCACAGTATCAGTGATAACTGTATGATTTCTGATCCATTCACTGTATATGGGACAGATGGAGATAGCATTCTCCAAAGCTGACTATTTTCATCAATCCAGGAAACAATGGCTGAAGCAGCAAATGTGCATGCACGATTGCCACTCTGTTTGCACAGAGCACCCCTGCACCCCTGTTCTTATTCTCAGTTCAGGTTCCATTGATATGACCCCCAACAATCTTACATTCACAAAACAAGTGACAAATATTATTGGTGGAAGACACTTTTTATTGTTTATAGATAATGTAGGCCACATGTACACATCTTTATTACTGGTATGTGTTGTATGGATCCTTATGGCATCCATAGAGACCTATATTGTACAACTGTGTGATTCCAATTTCATACAGGTTTTTATTGATATAAAAAAAAAAAGCACAAAAATCAATGCATGTTTTGTTGCATGCTGTATTAGAGAGGTAATACAGAGGATCTTCTTCGGAAGCATTGCACAAGCATTTTACATATTTTTGCATCAAATACACCCTAATTTATTTATTTTATCAATTTTTATTTCACCGTTATAGTCTACAGTAAAGAGAATGTCATCATTCACATTGGTCTCTGGCCCCATTGGTGCTTACAATCTAAATTTCAGATTAACTGACCTGTGTGTTTTTCAAAGCATGGGAAAAACAAGAAAACCAATGAAAACATGTAGAGAACATACAAACGTAAGAAAAGAAAACAGCTCACCTCTTTTAGTATTCAACGATATACAGTCCACCGGTATGATGCAGTCATGGAGTTGTCAGCACGGCTCCGGGCGCTACCACCGTAAATTTGTAAGCAAACGAAGGATGAACCAGCTTGGCACTCTCTCCAAATCAGACCCTGGCAGCAAGCTTCTTAAAAGCAAAATTCTTCTTTATTGAAAAGTAGATAATAAAAGGTGCATGCAAGCAAAAACATTCATATGGACGACCAAACGAGAGACACACAGAGCAAGCTAAGTCCTGCAGGTTGGTTGGACCGACGCGTTTCGGGTCACATGACCCTTACTCGTTTGGTCGTCCATATGGATGTTTTTGCTTGCATGCACCTTTTATTATCTACTTTTCAATAAAGAAGAATTTTGCTTTTAAGAAGCTTGCTGCCAGGGTCTGATTTGGAGAGAGTGCCAAGCTGGTTCATCCTTCGTTTGCTTAACATACAAACGTCTTGCATATGTTGTTCTTCCTGGGATTTGAACCTGTTGTGGATGGGAACAAAGATTATATATATGTGTGATCCTTTGTGTCTCTATTTTAATGTATTAGTTAGTATATACCTCACATATACACATTATATATACATAATAGGCACATACTTATATAGTACAGCATGTAAAAGCTGTATGTATACCTTTTGTCATTAATGTGTTAAACAAAATGGCTGCCTGTAGTAGTTTGTATAGATCGTCGTGTAATCCAAGATGGCGCCTAGTCAGAAGTTACACCCTGTGTTCAGACATGCCTGAAGCTGTGAGGAGTGGTCCATAGATAAGGACGTGCCAATAGACCCTCACAGACAGCTACATGTGATGCCTTCTTATCTACTCATTTGCAAAAGGGTATAAAAAGCCACCATTTTGTGAATAAAATCAGAAAGCACTTTCACAGCAACAGGGCATGTTGTGATTTGTTTTCTCGGTGCACCTTTTGTTATTTTTAAGATAATTTGAACCCCCACAAGGACAGGATAGCCCCTTTGAGGCTACTTTCTATTACACACCCAGGATCTCAGTGCTGCAAGTCAAGAGTGTTGATTACTGAGCCAACATCAGAGGTTTTCTTAGACATTGTAGGAAAACATTTACAGATCTTTGTACTGTTTACTGGTTATTCCCTATTAGGGTTTGTTCATACGGAGTTTGCACTCCGTGTTACAAGTGCTTTGTAGATCAGTCTAGGAGAACCAACAGAGCAGACCCCAAGACGGATCTAAACAATTAGCAGTGACTTTATCACTGCTCGCTATGACGAACACGCAGCGGCGTTCACATGAGAGATCGCCGCTGCGTGTTTCAAAAGCGCCGCTCTGGTCCGTCTTGCAAAGAATTGCATGTCAATTCTATCAAAGATGGACCCGAGCTGCGCTTTTAAAACACGCAGTGGTGATCCCTCATGTGAACGCCGCTGCGTGTTCGTCATAGCAAGCAGTGATAAAGTCACTGCTAATTGTTCAGATCCGTCTTGGGGTCCGCTCTTGTAAAATGGAGTGAAAACTCTGTGTGAACAAGCCCTTACAGTTGATATTTTATTTTTTATTTTTTCTGTTTTTATGAAAACTTTTAGAAAGAAACAAAATGAAAGCATTATATGTGAAAAGTCAGCACAAGTTTACAGGGTTAACAGACCTGGCTGAGCTTGTATATAGTTTATATAGCTCATGGTGGTTGGAATTTAAATTTTTTAATACAGTGCTTTAGATATTCTGCATAGACATTTAGGTAAAATATATCATTTTGGCTACTTGCAGCCACCACTAGAAAGCGCTCACTGTATATTATAGTAATAAAATAGTATACAATAAGCTTGTAAGCTCCTGAATGTTATGTTTTATTTTTATGTTGATATTGAAATCAATCAATTATAAAGTTATATTATACAGGGTTAATATGTTAGCAATTTCTAATGATCAGTATGTACACATACACTTTTGAGTTAATTTATAATTTTGACACCGCACAGAAAAAGCTGGGGGATATTTTAGATTCCCATATCAATGTCAATGTAGGGGATTTGAAGTACTGTATCAGAAAATCAGGGCTTTAATCCTTAAAAAAATATACTAAGAAAATAATAACTACAAATTGTAGACCCCAAAGTGAAATGGTGTTATGCACACATTGCCATTATGTCACATGCAACCGATGGAATGCAGAACCCTCTTATGCCTATTCAAATATGACACATTGATAAATCTGCTCAATGTTGAACACTCAACATTCAAAGCTTCTGCTCCAATTAATGTTGATGGTGATAAACAGAGAATTGTTTTAGGAGAAGAAAATCTGTTGTTGATGACTGTGCTCTGGGGTTTTTCAAAGGTCATACATGTAAGGTGGGGGAATGTCACATTTTTCCTACTGAGAGTTTGATTAAGTCAGTGTATTCATCACCGTGGTCACAAATGTCATTTTTTATTGTAATGTATACAGTTCTTGTATATCTGGCAGGGGGTTTGTTTTACTTCAGAACGAAGAATTGCTCAATCCGAACTTTTATGTTTATTCATATTATAACTCCGTTATAACACAGGTTATGTTCATTGTCACATAAGAAGCCACAGACTGGATACTTACTATGCTGGGGTAATTGAGTGTACACACATCAAAGTCACTGGTAATCTCTTTATAGTCTTGGTCTCTATAGAAGGTGACAGCAGCTGCCAGTTCTTTAAGAGAACCAGGTAAACTCACACTAATTAAATATACAGCAATGAATAATGTGGTTTTCGGTTTAATGAGAATCACAAGCTGCTCAGGATGAAAAGGTGGTGACGGCTTTTTTTGGAGGATGCCATGTGTTTGCAACAAATCACGTTATTTTACACAGGCTTTAAATTGATAGATGTTCTTTGTTCATACAGAAAAACACATATTTGAAATATTTTGTATGAGAGTCTTCATAAATGCCATGACTGTGTTTAGCCATAAGGTGTTATGTATGGCAAGTCAGAAAAGATCTAACATTTTTCTTTACAACTTGCTTTATTGATGTATATAATGCTAACATAGTCTGTTTTGCTGTACAAAGAGTGTCATCAGTCACATCCATCTCTGTCCCTATTGGTGTTCACAATCTGAATTTGAGATTAACCTATGAGTATATTTTTGGAGTGTGGGGGTAAATTAGAGTACTTGGATTAAACCTACACATATAGATGGAGAATATACAAACTCCAGGCAGGTGTTGCCCTTAGAGTTGATCCGGGGATGCCCCGTGCTAAGAGGAAACAGTGTGAGCCACCATGATGCCCATTTCATCTCTGCTTTCCATATAAGCCTGGGCTGTCAGAGTCTACAAATCTATAATATTAAATCCTCATTCACATCACATTTCTACAGTACATTTATCATGTTCTTGAAAAGCTGCAAAGGTACACAATGAACAAGTTCATAGGGGTCCATTGGCCTCCATCCGGCAGTATAAGACATGGCACATAAATCAGTATGCCACTAAAAAAGAGGATAGAGTAGTGTAGTAGACTAGGCTTTTCCCTCCAATAGTACCCAGTGAAAAACACGTACATTAAAGTCATATGTTGTTATATAATTGGACCCTCTGGGTCAAACGGCATCAAACTGAGCCAGGACCTATTCAAGTAATAATAAAGAACAGTTTTTACATTTAGGGTATGTTCACACAATGTGTGATCGCGTGTCTCGGGAGCTCGCGCTGACCCCGCCGGCCCCATAGACATGTCACTTATCTCCCCGCGTGTACAATACGATCATATTGTACGAGCGGGGAAAGAAAGCGTAAAACCATCCAATCTCTATGAGAACTATGGATTACCGTAATTTCGGCCTTGTGAACATACCCTTACTGACTGCAAACTCTTCACCTAAAATAATAATGAATTGATAACGTTTATAAAAAATTTTCATTTGTATGATGAATAAGCATTAGTAATATAAAACTTGAGAACCACACAAAGCTGAAAAAAAGGGAGACAGTTTAATGATTTCTATTTATTCTGCAGTATGTTAATGTAAAGTTAGGATGTAACGTCATTCATCTGGTGAAGCCATTAATTCTGGAGTCTAACCTTTCTCCATCGGCCATTTTGCAACATCCAAATTATCTGTTATTATGAAAGGTTTTTGTAGATAGGAGTTTTATTTGTTTCATAATCTAGCTGTTTTGTTTTTTTAGTGACCTGTATGCTACATTCATATTATATGTTTGAATGTACTGTATAATATGTACTATTAAGCAAGGGATATAGACTGAGTTACTTGAACAAGTGTATTAGTTTTCTTTTGTATAATTAAGAAAGTAGATGTTGTAAAGAAATAGGTGTCAAACGTATTCTTGTTTATCACTGGCTCTGCAACTTCTAACATAGAAGCCTGCATTTGGTTAAAGGGATTGTCCAAATATTACTGAGTCAAAAAAGATCTTAGGTTTATTTATCTAAAATATCAATAAAGAGAAAAAGCAAAAGAGCAAAAATGTAACTTTTTATTTTGTTAACTTAACAAAATAAATAACAGGTTTAAAACAAAAATCATTCTGATATACAATAACACATATATAAATACACACGCACTAAGCCCCAACAGTGGTGCATAGACAATATCAAGCCATCTGTAACAGCAGCTCACAGACAATATCAAAACTTCCAGTAATATGACCACGTGAAGTTATACATTTTCCTCACGTGACCAGTTTATAATGAACGATAACTGTTATAACTTGTGTTCGGGTCCATCCACAATGCACTGGTTTTCTGTCAGATTTTCAAATGGGTTTTGGATTTGAAAACCATCTATAAACTGAATGTCAACCATCCTCATAGACTTTAATAGAAAATCCCAGCTGTTGTCTTCACAGCTCGGATTTTCTGATGGTAAATCCGACCATCTAAACAACTAAGAACATGCTCATTCTTCCGCTCGGTTTTTTGGGCAGAACATAAACTGTTCAATGTAAAGGGAAACAGCTGAATCCACAAACCGTGACCAGAAAATTGTCCTCCTTTACATTCAAAAAACCATAATCCTTAGGTTTTTACTTGTCTCCTCCCCAAAAACACAATCGCATATAAAGTGAAACAGTACAGAAGGAAACCATAATAAAAAATTAAAAAAATGAGAAAAACATTAAAAAGGAGGAAGGGCAAATAGGGAGGATGGGCCCCTTTAATGAAAATAGGACCAGAACCATCACTTTAGCAGACCCTACATATAGGGTTGTTCACAAACAAATATTGATGTGATATGACATCAGTTTCCGATCGGTTGGATTCATGGATCAGGGAGAACATAGATGCTGTATGGAAGGTCTTCAGTTGGTTAAATGGGTTGTCCAAGTGCAAATATTGATAGAACATTGCTAGAATATTACAATAGAAATCAAACTGCTCTGACTGCCAGCAATTACTGGAATAGAATTGTAATAGCAAAAGAAAAGTTCTATGCCACTTCATCTTCTGTCTCTCCGCTGGAATTTATCTAGAGGCCATATGATTAGATTATTATAATCAGTCCCTTTAAAGAAAAAATAGTCTTATTTTGGGTTAAGAATGACTGCCATTGCTGTTTTATCTCAGGATAATTGCAATCTGTTCAAAGGACATTTTTAGATGCACTATGACCAGTTCAATATACAAGGTTGTTCATAATTTTACCAATAATAATTCTATTTTGAATAAAGTTAAAGTTGCAGATTTTGAAAGATTTGAAAAATATTTTCCACATAAATATATATATTTTTTTGGAAACAGGTCATCATTTGCATCTGATGGAAGCAATATCTTTTTTTAAAAGCATTTGTTTTTACTGAGTGCTACATAGATTATCCATTGAGTATTTTTTTTACCCGTCACCTTCTGGCCCCACTTTTGCATTAAACAACTTGTCTCATTTACATATTCATGATGCTAGATGTAGAGTACTGTTCTCGCTTTGTGGTTTGATGAGTCAATTAGATTAGACAGCTCTTTTCAGGTCGCCTGTGCAACAATATTTTTTAAAAGGTAATAGTTTTTTTGGTTTCCTTCTTTTTCCTTCCATTAAGCCTTAGGTGGGGATCACATTTATGATGTTTAATTACCTTTTTCTGAATGATAGTGAATACTGTGTATTAATTGATACATATGGATAATTATAAAGGGGATTTAATTTCAATATTCAAATTAAATGCAGAAAAGTAGATGGCCTTGGTCATCATTCTTTCTTTTGTATACTTTTGTCAGTTTAAACAAATAGGGAAGCTTTCAGAACTGGTGTTCTTTTCCTGAAGAGCTGACTCATATAATATTTCAGGGTTGCTAATTATTGTATTCTTTGTTTATTCAAGAGGTTTTCAAATAGAAGTACCATAAATATTTTCCAGGGCATACATAGGATGGAAGTCCACCATGCATTGGGCTCTGTGGGGTTGTTGAAAAGTGAAGGTCAAGGTCTGATTGGAGCGTATTCCTTAACGACTTGGTAGCAAAAACCTGTGCAACACTGCCAGTAATTAGAAATGGTCCCATTGGTCATAGTAGGGATATAGAGAGTGATGACACAAGCATATTCAATGTTCACTTACAGGCATGGTTTTGTCCACATGCAGCTATTATACTATTGGACCATACCCTTACAAATTTTAGACACAACAACCATTGACATTCATTTTCAGCTTTTGAAATGTGGAAGAAAACTGGTCTTGTCTCGAAATCCATATGAACATGGACATAGGATGTATATTTCTAGGATTATCCTGGATTTCTTTTAACCCTTTGCTTTAATGTTGCAAGGACACAATTAGAGATGGGCGAATTGATTCTAACGAAGTGGAATTCGTTTAGAATTTCAGGAAAACTTCGGATCTGAACGAAGTCGAAGTTTGGGGGACCTCGGGTGAACGAAGTGTGCTTTTCATTGATAAAATGGCTGCGAGCACATGGAGTTACATGGGGCAAAGAACTCTCGGAGGAAGAAGGGCATAGCCTGCATAACGTGCAGAGATGAAGCCAATCAGAGACCGGCGGGATTCTGTGACATCACCGCACTATATAAGTCCGGGCGCGACGCTGGGAGCTCATACTCCTCTCACTGTACTGATCAGGGAAGGTGCTGCTGCGGCTGATTGTGATAGCTCTTACTGAAGAACTGATTTTTATACAGCGATTTTTGTGGGGTGTCTCAGCTTGTCTCAGAGACTGCTTCTCTTAATGTTCTATTTCTGATTTTTTGGGGTATTGGATCTGAAGTCCAGTGTGCGTCCACTGCAGCTGCATATACATTTTAATGCTATCTGCTCACAGCACATTGAATATCCAAGGGGGATCTAAGCCAGTTCCTGTTGTATTCATTTAAAGAAACAGCGTTTTTACAATACAAATACCACTTCATTTTTGGCTGCTCAATTCTTTTGCGCAATTTACATCCAGGGGTTAATTAAGCGTTGTTTTTCTGCTGTGGTGACTCCAAGAAACCGTCTTTTTCACCGCCAAAAAATACAATTTTCCTGTAGCATAATTCACAAGCGAAGGTTAATTACAATTTTTTCTCTTGTTGTGTAGCGTAAAAAATACGCCATTGTAACACGCTACAAAGCTAGTAGTTTGTGGCTGCTCAATTCTTTTGCGCAATTTACATCCAGGGGTTAATTAAGCATTGTTTTTCTGCTGTGGTGACTCCAAGAAACCGTCTTTTTCACCGCCAAAAAATACAATTTTCCTGTAGCATAATTCACAAGCGAAGGTTAATTACAATTTTTTCTCTTGTTGTGTAGCGTAAAAAATACGCCATTGTAACACGCTACAAAGCTAGTAGTTTGTGGCTGCTCAATTCTTTTGCACAATTTACATCCAGGGGTTAATTAAGCGTTGTTTTTCTGCTGTGGTGACAAAAATAAACCGTCTTTTTCACCGCCAAAAAATACAATTTTCCTGTAGCATAATTCACAAGCGAAGGTTAATTACAATTTTTTCTCTTGTTGTGTACCGTAAAAAACACGCCATTGTAACACGCTGCAAAGCTAGTAGTTTGTGGCTGCTGAATTCTTTTGCGCAATTTACATCCAAGGGTTAACTAAATATTTTTCTGTAGTTGTACTCAGTAAAAGAAACTTTCTTTTTCACCGCCACAGAAGAAATTCTGTAGCATAATTCATATCCGAAGGTTAATTAAGCCTGTTTGTGCTTTTACATTCAGTAAAATATACAGAGTTTTTAAACGGCACATACAAGTAAATGTTTCCTGGCCATTTGTGGAGCGCAGATTATGTCCAAGTCACTTGGAGTCACTTGTGCAGATGGCCCGCAGCATGCTGATTTGCCTGGCTAGTGACAGCCGAATAGTTAGCATCTGGCAGAGGGATGACTTCTGGCTCTCCACCCTATTGGACCCTCGCTACCGGTCCAAAATGGGAGCCTTTTTTCCAGCTATTGAGAGGGAGGACAAACTCAAATACCATAGGGAAATCCTCCGTAGTCCGTTGGCCGCTGCCTATGTGCGGCATCGTCCCTCCTCTGACCGGTCTGACCGGGGGGTTCCTCAGCGCGCCCGTACTACTGCCGGGGCTACTGTGGGATGGTGGGGGGGTCGGAGCCGTACCAGCTCCATCAGCAGCAACCTAAGTCTGGAGTCACTGATGACCAGCTTCCTTCACCCGCCTAGTGAGGAGGTCAGTCACCAGCAGCAGCAGCAGCAGGACCTGGAGCAGTCCCTGAACCAACAGGTGGTGGCCTACATGGACAGCACTCTGCCACCCCAGTTAGAAGATCCGCTGGACTACTGGGCAGCCAAACTGAATGTGTGACCGCAACTTGCCGAGTTTGCAGTGGAGAAGCTGTCCTGCCCGGCCAGTAGTGTGGCATCAGAGCGGGTGTTCAGTGCGGCGGGGGGCCATCGTTACCCCAAGGAGAACCCGCTTGTCCACGGGAAATGTGGAACAACTGACCTTTGTCAAGATGAATCAGGCGTGGATCGGCCAGAATTTCCACACACCAATGCCTTAGGCGTAAGTCTGGGTTCAAACCTGCATCAGCCACTATTCTGATGCCGCCACCCGCCTGATACCACACATCTGCTGCCAGTTTCTCCATCTGCCTACCACCATCTTTACCAGGGATTGGTGTTGCCACCCACCTCAACAGTCTGTCATTGTGCCACTCTATGACCTCATGCTGCTGCTATTGCTGTTGCTGGTGCCGTGACATCCACACTGTGTCATTGTGCCACTCTCTGACCTCATGCTGCTGCTGCTGTTGTTGCTGCTGCGGTCACCTACACACTGTGTTATTGTGCCACTTCCTGACCCCATGCTGCTGCCGCCGTGCCCTCAACACTGTGTCATTGTGCCACTCTGTGGCCTACTACTGTTTTGCCACCTCCAGAATGTCATTGTGCCACTGCCTGACCTCATGCTGCTGCTACCGTGACCTCCACTCTCTGTCATTGTGCCACTCTGTGGCCTACTCCTGTTTTTGCCACCTCCAGAATGTCATTGTGCCACTGCCTGACCTCATGCTGCTGCTGCCGTGCCCTCCACACTGTGTCATTGTGCCACTCTGTGGCCTACTACTGTTTTGCCACCTCCAGAATGTGATTGTGCCACTGCCTGACCTCATGCTGCTGCTGTGGCTGCTGTCGTGACCTCCACTCTCTGTCATTGTGCCACTCTCTGACCTCATGCTGCTGCTGTGGCTGCTGCCGTGACCTACACACTGTGTCATTGTCCCACTCTGTGGCCTACTCCTGTTTTTGCCACCTCCAGAATGTCATTGTGCCACTGTCTGACCTCATGCTGCTGCTGCCGTGACCTACACACTGTGTCTTTGTGCCACTGTCTGACCTCATGCTGCTGCTGTGGCTGCTGCCGTGACCTACACACTCTGTCATTGTGCCACTGTCTGACCTCATGCTGCTGCTGTGGTTGCTGCCGTGACCTACACACTCTGTCATTGTGCCACTGTCTGACCTCATGCTGCTGCTGTGGCTGCTGCCATGACCTACACACTGTGTCATTGTGCCACTCTGTGGCCTACTCCTTTATTTGCAACCTCTAGAATGTCATTGTGCCACTTTCTGACCTCATGCTGCTGCTGCTGTTGATGCCGTCAACTCCACACTGTGTCATTGTGCCACTCTTTGGCCTACTCCTGTTTTTGCCACCTCCAGAATGTCATTGTGCCACTCTCTGACCTCATGCTGCTGTGGCTGCCGCCGTCACCTCCACGCTCTGTCACTGATGTTGCCACCTGAGCCCTCAGCTTGTTTTTTTCCAGCTGTCGCTGCCATGACTTTATCAGGCTACATTCCCCCTTCAGTTTTTTGGTCAGTTTTGCCCTCTTAAGTGCCCAGGGAATTTTATAGTGAAGCGATTCTGAGAGCGGCGGCAGTCATGTGCGTGTCATACTAAAACACAACATTGTATGAAGACCAAACCAAGCTCCCTCTGCATATTTAAGCATGGCACAACGTTCTACAGCACCCTGCAGGCTCTGTGCAGCCTGGAAATAGCTGTTTTTTTAACGTGATTCGTCCCGAAGTAATTCGAAACGAAGTTATTTTTGTCGGGAAATTCGGCGAAGTCACCGAATCGAATTTTTGAGAAATTCGCCCATCTCTAGACACAATGCCACAGTAATATAATGCCCAGACAACTTTCAAGTTTTGTCCTTAATCACCACATTTCAGGTTTACTTAGGCTATAAAAATTAGGGTATGGTTACACGGTCACAGTCACAGCAAGACCGTCATTTGAAACCCAGCAAGAAACCAGAACTGTGGCTTTTAAATTGCTAGTTAAATAACCATACACATTTTCAGGTCAACACTGGCAAAACTGTGCAACCATTAACACTGATTAACCCCTTAAGGACCCGGCTTTTTTTTTGGTGACACGTTAGTTTTTCCCTCCTCACCTTCTGAAAGCCATAACTTTTTTATTTTTCCACCTACATAGACACATTGGGGCTTTTATTTTGCGGGACAAGATGTACTTTCTAATGGTATTATTCACTATACTATAGAATATACTGGGAAATCGCAAAAAAATTCCAAGTGGGACAAATTGTGAAAAAAAAAAACTTATTTTCGCCATGTTTCTGGGTGTTTTGCTTTTACGGCGTTCAATCTTTGGTAAATATAATGTATTTTCAGTATTCTACAGGTAGTTATGCATCCGGAAATACCAAACATGTAGGGTTTCCGTTATGTTTTGGTACCGTAAAAAAATTCCAAACATTTTCTATTTTTGAAATTTGCGCCACGGCGCCATTTTTTGCGACCAATAACTTTTTTGTACTTACACCTACGGATGTCAGTGAGGGGGCATTTTTTGTGGGCTGAAGTGTACTTTTTATCGCTAGCATTTTGGAATGCATGCGACTTTTTTGATCATTTTTATTCCATGTGTTGAGTGACGTAAAATGACCAAAAAACGCAATTTTGGCGTTTGGAATTTTTTTCTTCTACGGTGTTCAGCGTACGGGATAAATGATGATATATGTTTATATATAGGACTTTTTGGAACGCGGCGGTACCAAATATGTTTAAATTTTTTATTATTTTAATGATCTTATTTGTAAAATGCCGAAAGGGGGGTGATTTGAACTTTTAATACTTTTTTTTTTTTGTACTTTAAAACTTTATTATTTTTTTTTTTTTTACTGTAACATTTAGTCCCCCTATGGTGCTTAACCACTAGGGGGAGTGCTTGTTAATACAGCCTAATGCATTGCATTGATGTACAAAGATGGTGGTTTCCCCACTTCCTGTCTACGGCCGGAAGTGGGGCAAGTCGGCACATGTCAGTGACGGGAGCCTTCACAGGGCTCCCCACCACAGTGTCTGGTCGTCGGCCATCTTTGCCGCGGTGTCTGATGGGTTAAACAGCGCCAGTGGGCAGAGCCACTCGCCGGCGCTGTTACTGCCGCGATTAGCCGCTAACACCCGGCGGCTGTGCGGGGGGGGGGTCGCGGAGCGATCCCCCTGATAAGCCCCTTAGCGGCCCTGAACGTACTCATACGTTCAGGGTCGTTAAGGGGTTAATAGCATCTCTTGGCCTCATCATGACAACACTGTGATCACAACCTGAACACACTGTGTATCATTGTTAAAGGGGTTTTTCACTACAATAATTAGTTTTCAACATGTAGAGAAAGGTAAATGAAGAATTTTAATAAATACATTGCTCTTTTAATATTGCCTGGTCAGGAGATAAGAGAGATTTTATCTGCTCTGAGTGGACATGGGTGTCTCTAGGTTACCATCCATTTCTCCCTTCCTGATTGGACAGAGAACAGGGAATGACTTGGATGGAACGTTCTTTATCTCTAACAAGATTGGATTGTTTATGTTTGATAAGCACTTGCTTTTACCCCTTGAAGCTCTGTAGCTTTGATTACTACATACTAAATCCTCTGCACTTATGTCACTGTCACTCAGCTAGTTATAGAGGAGCTAAATATGCTAATCACTGCTATAGAACCAGCCACAATCTGACCAGGCAATGTGAGTCTGAAGCTGCCTGTGACTCTCTGAAACAGCATAGTGAGAACACCACTTTAGCCTTAAAATCTTCTTGAAAGCTTGTGGGGGAGACAAAGGAAGCCATTTTGGCTTAGGAAGATAATTTTTCCCATCAACTTCCTAAATTAATAACCACTTCCTGACACAGCCGATTTTCATTTTTTCATTTGTATTTTTTTTATCCCACACACTCAAAATGCCATAACTTTATTTTTGCATTATTGCTCCATATACATAGCCATAATAAGATGTGTTCTTTGTAGGCACAACACAGTATCAGCAGCACTCTACAAGCACTAAAAAACAGGCAAAGGCAGCATAGGAATTTTTGGAAATGCATTTTTTCTACTTTTAAATACATGAAAACATTAGGTTGTTAGTGTACATTTTTTATCAAAACTTTAAGAGCCCATCTGCCATGGCAGGGCGACCTCAATACAGATGGGAACCTCTCTTCGTGTCTGTTCAGACCTCCACACTCAGGGAGAAAAGATTCCAATTATATACTGCTCTGACTTAAAAAGCCTGTGGGGATGGGTAGAGTGCAAAAACCAAAATGGGGGACAGCCACTCCCCCATACATAGTGCTGGTAGTGTGCTGATGATATTGTATTGGGTTTGCAGTTTGCTGTCACACTAGCGTGCACCTATGCTCATTTTTCAGAAAAATCTGTTTGGATGTACGGACCAAACTTTGTTTTCAGAAGGTTCTTTGCAGGTTGACATTTGTATTTGATGGAACTTTTTGTGTCATTTAGAGGTTTAAGAAATTCTTGAAAAAATATTTGTGAGCTGGAAAAGAGAAAAACCCCGCCATTCTGCCATTATTTCATTTTTTTAATGCTTTTGCTGTGTTATGAGAGTGACACTCTAGGCCATATGTATGAAACGGTCTAGCAGTAAGACTGTCTTTGTTGTCCATAACAATCAATCAGAGCTCAGCTTTCATTTCTCGGGAAAAATAAAAGCTGAGTTCTGATTGGTTGCTATAGGCAAAAAAGACAGTCTTACTGCTAGACAGTTTTCATACATTAGGCCCTTTAACTTTAATCTGGTCAGTACAATTCCAGCAGTAATAAATTTGTAGCATTTTTTTTACTGTAAGTTTTAATACTTTTGAAAAAAAATGTGTTAGGGCTTCTTTTGCAGTGTGAGCTCTAGTTTTAATTGGTATTATATTGGGGTATATATGACTATCCTCATTTATTCCATTCCATTTCTATTCATTCAAACATTTTTTATTACCGTATATACTTGAGTATAAGCCAGCTTATACTCGAGTCACTGTCGGTGCCAGCAGGGACACTTCAGTTATACGCGACTCCTCAGGGAGCGCATATAACTGAAGGCCGAGTCAGCTGACAGCGTCCGGGCACTTCAGTGGACCGGGCGCTGTCAGTGATCTCTTCCCCTGTATGCGACATCTCCGGAGCTCATACAGGTGAAGAGATACCACTGCGGAGCAGAGAGCGAGCGCTTCCTGCTCCGCAGTGGACTCCGGAGAGCAGCGAGTCTGCTGCGTCATCACGCTGCGTGTGCGGCCTGATGACATCACCCTGCCTGTGCCCCAAGACGGAGGAGAATGCCCGGGAGGCCAGACAGCAAGGTAGTGAGATAGGTGTTTGTATTTGTTTTTTTTAAACCCTGCCTATAGAGACATATAGCTGCCTATACCCTGCCTATACCTGCCTATAAAGACATATAGCTGTCTATACCCTGCCTATACCTGCCTATAGAGACATATAGCTGCCTATACCCTGCCTATACCTGCCTATAGAGACATATAGCTGTCTATACCCTGCCTATACCTGCCTATAGAGACATATACCTGCCTATACCCTGCCTATAGAGACATATACCTGCCTATACCCTACCTATAATGACATATACCTGCCTATACCCTGCCTATACCCTACCTATAATGACATATACCTGCCTACAGAGATATATACCTGCCTAAAACCTGCCTATAAAGACATATACCTGCCTATAACCTGCCTATGGGGAACATATGCCTGCCTATAACCTGCCTATGTAGGACCTATACCTGCCTATGGGGAACATTAAACTGCCTATACCTGCCTATGGAGAACATATACCTGCCTCTGCATACCTATGGGGGATATTAAACTGCCTATACCTGCCTATGGGGTACATTAAACTGACTATACCTGCCTATGGGGGACATTAAACTGCCTATACCTGCCTATGTAATTTTATTGGTATCCATTTTTATTCTTTAAATTTACCAGTAGCCGCTGCATTTTCCACCCTAGGCTTATACTCGAGTCAATAAGTTTTCCCGTTTTTTCTGGCAAAAGTAGGTGCCTCGGCTTATACTCGGGTCGGCTTATACTCGAGTATATATGGTAGATTTTTTCATGATAAATGGGAAAATATTTTTTTACACTTCTAATATTTAGGAGTGTTTCTATGTGTTTAAAATTTTTTTAGTTATTTTTATTTTGTGTCGTATGTGAGGAATTGAACATTTTTTGATGGAAAAATCTTTGTGTGCAAGGGACTTAGCTGGAATACATGGCTGCATATACCGACTGGTCAAAAAAATCTGATTGTTGTACACACCTAAAATGTTCAGCTCAGCTTTGCTGAGGCTAATATTTAATATTCCTTCAGTTTAAAGCTGACCTTACATAATGCTATATCTCCCCATTCATATACAGTAGTAGGAGAAACTTTTCACTCTTTCAGCCCCCAAGATATGTCAACAGATCTACCCATACGCTGGGGGCCCAGACTAAACCTTCCACCAAATCTATAAGACATAGAAAGGACTACATGACTGCAGAATTTTTTATCATCAAAGTCTTATGTGTGTGATTCTGAATTCATCAGTTCTTCATACGAAATACATGGTGCAACATTTATCACAAACAGAACTATCCAGATGCATAGATTCGTCAATGGTAAAAAAAAAATCACCAGCAATAAAGTAGACTGTATTATATATTTATCATGTTAGTGTTACTCATCATCATTATTATTTAAATGAATTCTGCGCAAGGATTACGTTACTGTGGAATTTTCACCTTTTCATATTGAAGATTCTGAGGAAAACCTATGATAGAACTATTTGACATCTATCCTGAACCTTAGATATTATTGCTCCAGAAACCACATGAATTATCTTATCTACCTTCACAAACTATGACAGGCTTATTGTTACCTTGCATGATGAAGAATTTTATTTCCTCCGTGCTTGATGTATAGTAGATGGGAGATATAGTATATATGACAGGATGCTTAGAGCAGCTTTTACCATACTCCTGTGTTTGTTTGCTAAATATTATATATATCAGCACTATTAGACGTTAATCTTTGTAAAGTTGGATGTCAAATGTGAGCATACATAAAACTTTGATATTTTAAAGTGATACCTCTAAACGGAGTCATACGTATTACAATGTCAGAAAGACACTGGTGTAAATTCAAAAACACCAGCTCAAATTTCATATAAAGGTGGTATAATCATAAAGACAACTCATGTCCATATACCCTAAACATCATAGAGGGGGATTAACTGCTAAGAACAAAAACCCACTCAGTACAAGGAGCTCCTGTTATAGTTTGTTCAAGACGTATTTGTAATACTTGGATGGCCACTTATCTGTATGATTGCTATGTAATATTACATTTCTGCTGCAGTTGGTGAACATGGCTTTCTCTGGGAAAATCATTGTTTGCCAGGAACTGGACCTGGGGTGATGAGCTATGTAACCTATGGGGCCACATTTTCAAAGTGGTTGGTTCTCATTGAACAGCCCTTATAATATATGTTGTTGTAATTGTAAATTAGTTGTGGGTCAAGTTTAAGATTCCAAATATACAATATATTTAAAAAAAAATAAAAATAAAATAATATAACTACAATAAAATTCCATAAATCTGTTACCTGGTGATCTGAAGTTATGGCTACTGTAGGAAAGGGAAAAAATTGTCCCAAGCTGGACTGTCACAAAAAATTACCAGATAGCTTTAATATTTTATTCTATTTGTATTGGTTACTACATACTGAAACATTTTAATACATCATATATTCAGCCAAATAAATATACAGAAAAATAGATGGTAAAACAATCCATATTCTGGAAATATTTTGTACAAACAATACTGATCCTCAATTCACAAGAGTGAATGAAGGGATTTTTTAAATCACAATAGTTTATGACTTGCAGATATGCTATGCATTATGGTGAGAACGCCGAGTCAATATTATTTAATGGGGCACATTGTACAGTTTGTATATTAGAAGTAATAACTTAATTACTATTCTATAGAAAGAACATTTTGAAAACCATTGGGAAAAAAATTGACATTTTATTCTCTACTGTGCAGTGTAAAGAAGTGTATATATTTATAACGTAACTGCTTTTCTAAACTGGGCAAAGCTTGTTGTTTGTCGCCACTTTTCATTATTCAGCTTATGGTATCTTTTTAGTAACTGGCGAGCAGAATTTATTTTTTTTTACGTGAGCTGTAGTGTTCTGGAATATGATATTTATTAGGTATGAAATCTAAGAGAGCACAACACTTAAGATGCCAGAACAAAGTTCTTTTTAAGTGTCAAATACTATTACTAAAAAAGAATGCTGAATTAGAAGCTATTCCTTAACATTGTACAGACCTGTTATTGATGGCATTTCAGAGGAATTTCATAACTTAAAGCAAAATTTAGGAAAAACCTTTAGCAAAAGATTTTAGAAAAGAATCACTAGAAAAGAATTTTATATATTGGTATAGTGTTTTAGCATGGAGAATATTGTATGCTACATTGAATCAGGGCCACTGAGACACTACATTTACCAAGACAATTAGGACATATAAATCATATTAAAGAAGGTCACCTTCTTTTAGCCAAAACAGAAGGCTGCTGACAAAGACTAGCTCTTGATGTGAACCAAGCCAATACAAGTATAACATGGTTATCGGCCATTTAATGAAATGAGTGGCATGCAACAGTATTTCTGCTGCAGTGGTCACTGTAAGGCTATGTCTACACAGCACAGGAATACACTCACCGAACAATTCGACAGTACCCTGTGCTGCATAGACAGCAATGAAAAATCTGTTTTGTAGTCTATAAAGCACGGATTTTTTACCGTCATGCTTCAAATCCGGCAGAATATGCAACATGTATATACCCCTTGAATTTGCAGTTGGTCCTGTAAATTGAATGTGCGAGGCCGATGGCATATCCAAAAAACAACAGCAGTTTTTACGCAAATCAGCACCAATAACCACAGTTCTGCTGCAGTCCAGCAATGTCAATAGGGCTTTCAGTTTTTGGCCCTTTTTTTTTGACATATGCTGTGTGCACTTAACCTAAAGGAAATTTATGCTTGACCTCAGCTTCAACCAGCAATAACAGCTAAATGACCATAGCTGGATTCAAAGCATTCGTTTTTATGGCTTAAATGACTGTTTTCTCAACAAACTTTGCATTAATCAAAAGCACAAGTATAAGGAACAGATACATATTGATGCATATTCCTTGTTCATTACCTTTTATAAGCAAAAGGGGATTTATTATGCATCTGTTTTATATGGAAAAATGTGTTAAATTCTCCCTTTAAAATTTGGGCATAAAAAATCCTGTTTGATTCCACACCAAACCCAACCCAGGAAATTTTTATATGCATCAGTTTACATGGAGTATGTGTTCATTGTACTCTATACAGCACATATCCCCTATTTATTCTCTGTCTAACAAGCACAGGGAATTCAGTTTTCATGTTTGTATGGAAAAGGTTTTCATTTTGTTTCAAAATACAGTTTGTAACCTGTTCATTCTGACCACTGGACGGGGCCGCCGGGGGGGAACCGGGGGGAATCCCCGGTGGGCCCCGACCCGTGGGGGGCCCCGGGGCGGGTCCCCGTCGCTCCCCGGGGTTGTCCCGCGAAACCCGGCCCATAAAACCCCGGGCCCCCGCGTCCCGAGCCCCCTCAGAGCCCGGGCCCGGGAGGGGGGATAATGCCCCTAACCCGGGGTGCGGGGGGTGTCAGGGGAGCACAGCGCCCTACATGCCCCTCCGCTAACCCCCCCCCCGGCAGGGGAACGCTTTGGGCCCTTCGGGCCTCCCGGGCCGCCGGCCCCTACTGCTACATGGGCGCGCGGGATCACTTCACCGGGGCCGCCTATGCAGGGGGGCATTTACGGACCCGGGGGGGGGAAAGAAAGGGACGGGGGGGGACTGCCCAAAGGAGCGGGGGGGGAAAAGGGGGGGGGGGGGGGAAAAAAAAAGGGGGGCCGGAAAATGGGGGGGACAAGGAAAGGGGGGATTTGGAAATTTTTTGGGGGGTTTTTTTAAACAAACCCTTACAGGGGGGGCCGGGTCCCTTACTATGGGGGGGACACTGGCAAAGGGGGGCACCGGCGACTAGGGGGGGGACCCAACCCCTGGCAAAGGGGGGGCCCCGGGGGCTACTATAGGGGGGGACATGGCTAGGGGGGGCCCGGGTCTAGGGGGGGGGTTGGGCCCCCCAACCCCGGCTAAGGGGAGGGCCTCGGGGGTCTCCTACATGGGGGGACATTTGGGCTAAGGGGGGCCCCAAGGGGGCCTCTAGGGGGGGTGGGGGGGGACACTGGTTTAAAGGGGGTTGGTTTACTAGGGGGGGGACAATGGCTAAGGGGGGCTTTTTGGCCCTTACGGGGGGGGGACACGGGCTAAGGGGGGGTTTGGGCTACTTTTTTGGGGGGAAAACTGGCTTAAGGGGGGCCCTGGAAAACTTTTGGGGGGGGACCGGGCCAAAGGGGGGGCCCTGGTTTACAAAGGGGGGGACACTGGCTAAGGGGGGCGCTGGCTACGAAGGGGGGGACACTGGCAAAGGGGGGGGCCTGGTTGGGCAAAAAGGGGGGCCCTGGCAACTTTGGGGGGGGGGACACTGGCTAAGGGGGGGGGCCGGCGACGAGGGGGGGAAACTGGCTAAGGGGGGCCCTGGCTGCTATGGGCGGGACACTGGCTAAGGGGGGCCCCGGGCTATAGGGGGGGGGACACTGGCTAAGGGGGGCTCTGGCTACTAGGGGACATTTGGGCTAAGGGGGGCTCTGGCAAATGGGGGGACCACGGGCTAAGGGGGGCCCTGGAACTGGGGGGGACGCGGGGCTAAGGGGGACATTGGCTAAAGGGGGGGCCCGGGGGGGCTACTTGGGGGGGAGACGGGTTTATAGGGGGTAGACGGGCTACTAGGGGGGGGCCCGGCTACAAGGGGGGGCTCGGGCTACTGGGGGGGGGGGCTTTTGGCTACTGGGGGGGGGACCACGGGAAAAAGGGGGGGAAACTCTGACTAAAAGGGGGGGGCCCTGCCCTAAAAGGGGGGGGGGGGCCCGGGCTACTGGGGGGGTCCCCCTTGGGCTACAAGGGGGGCCCCCTGGACTGGGGGGGGCCCCCTGGCTACGGGGGGGGGCCCCTTTCCCACCAAAATGGGGGGGGGGCCCTGGCCATTACAGGGGGGGCCCGGGCCCTTACAAGGGGGGGGGCCCTGGCTCCCTACATGGGGCCCGGGAATTAAAGGGGGGGGCCCGGGTTTTACCTACAGGGGGGCCCTGACACCTCCCTGAGGGCCCCCACCCTCCCTATGGGGGGGGCCCTGACTAACAAGGGGTCCTACTACCTACGGGGGGCCCTGATACAAAGGGGGGTTCTGGCAAACCAACGGGGGGGCCCTGACAAACAAGGGGGTTTGGCTACCAAACGGGGGGCCCAACTACAAGGGGGGTTCTGGTTTACCTCCCAGGGGGCCCTAAATAAAAGGGGGGGGCCCTGGCTACCTAAACACTAAGGGGGCTCTGACTACCTACACAGTAGCAAAGGGGGGGCCCCTGACTTCCTGAAACCTACCTAAAAGGGACCCCTAACTGTCTGTAAAACTACCTAAAGGAAAACCCCAAAACGTCTGTTATAGAAACCAAAGGAGCCCCCTAACTCCCTGAAATAAAACCAAAAGGGGGGTCCCTAACTGCTGCAGCCAAATTTAAAAGGGGGCCCCTAACTCCTACAGTTTAACCTTACTGGGGGAAACCCCACCCTACCTACACCCTTTAACTAATTGGGGGGCTCACCAACACCCCCTCCCGCCAAACTAACTGGGGTCCCCCAAAACCAAACCTGAAAGCCTATCAACTTGCAAAAAGGGGGGCCTGCTTATCTACCGGGGGGCAAATTTCCCTACCCACCTGTGGTGGGTTTACCCCCCCCAAACCCCTACCTTTGGGGCGGGCCCAGAAAAATTTAAACCAGGGGGGGTTTCCTTCCTACCAAAAAAGGGGCCCAAACTATTACCTTTGGCCTTCCCCCCCCCTTTCCAAACCCTTAGGATACTGGGCTTTTTCCCCGCTCTCTTAAACCCCTGGGGTATTTTGTACAAAAGGGGGAATGGGTAAAAAAAATGCGGAAAATTGAGGATTCCTAAGTTTATTTTTTTTTAAAATTTTTCTGCGGGGATGAGTTGTGGCCGGGACAAGTTTTCAGGGCGGGTGGAAAGGATGCAGAGGAAAAAGGGAATAAAGAAAAGATAAAAGAAAAGAAAAAGCCCTCATATTCTCGGGAAAGGTCCCGACATCAAGGGTTTTTTTTTTTGGAAATGTGTTTGGTGACTTTAACAGGTGTCTGCCTCTTTTTTGGTCTTATAGGGGGGGTTTTTAGGTTTTTTCCCCTGGCTGGTGTCTGACCACTATGGGGTTTCCTATATGGGGGTGTTTTGATTAATTTGAGCGGTGTCTGACCTCTTTGGGGTCTCAAATTTTGGTGGTTTTTGGGGAAAAGGGGTTTTTTGGGGGAAGGCTGGTTTTATACCACTGGGTGGTTTTTCTTTTGGGGCGGGGGTTGTAGGTTAAAACCACGGGGAAAGGGTTTTTTGGTTTTTGGGGGTTTTTTGTTTCCCTTTTGTGGTTTTCCAAAAATTTTTGGCCCAGGGGTTAATTGGTTTTGGGTTATCCCTTGAGCTGGTTTTCGACCTCTATGGGGTTCTATATGGTGGGGGTTGTAGGTTATTTTTCCTTTTTGGGAAAGGTGGTGGTAAGGAACCTCTTTTTGGGGTCTCTAAAATGGGGGGTTTGTGGGTTTTAAGGGTTTTACTAAAGGTTTTTGGTTTGGCTTTTTAATTCCTTACTGTTTGGGTCTTATAGGGGTTGAAAGTTATTTAGCGGGGGCCCCCCCGGGTTTATAGGGGGGGCAGGGGGCCCCCATGGGGTTCCTTTTTGGGAATTTTTTTTTAAAGGGAAGGGGGAGGGAACCCACCTGCCCTTTTGGGGAAAAAGGGGGGGGTTAAACCACTTTTATTTTTTTTTTGGCGGGGTTTGTTTATTTTTTGGGGGTTTTTTGAGGGGGCATTTTGATTTCTAAGGGAAAATTTTTGGCGGGGGGGGGAATTTGTTTTGTGGGGGTAAGGGAGGGGGGGTTTTTTAATTGTATTTGGGGTGGGAAGGGGGGATATTTTTAATGTTTGGGGGGGAAAGGGGGGAATATTTTTATGGGGTGGAGGGGATATTGTAGTGGGTGGGGGGGGAAATATTGAAATGGGGATGGAGGGGAAAATTTGAAATGTGGGGGGAAAGGGGGAATTGTATGTGGGGGGGGGGGGATATTGTTTGGGGTGGGGGGGGGATATTGAAATTGGGTGGTGGGGGGATATGGAGGGAGCTACTTACCCTGTGTCTAGTATTTGGGACTGCAAATTTTGTCCCCCAAAATTGTATTTACACAATACAGTTCTTTTTTTGCCCCCTGTATTATGGGGTTTAAAAAAGGGGCGTGTTTATTTTCTAGGGGCCCGGGTAATTTTTTTAAAATGTACGAAAGGGTTTGGGGGCCCCCCGAGATCATTTCCCCTGTGGGCCCCAGACCTCCCAGTCCGACACTGATTCTGACTGTATCAGGTGGAAGAAAGCTATTAGGCATCTACTTACATAGAATATGTGTTCATTCCCTGTTCATTCCATGTCTAATAGTGAAATGATTATAAAAATATCTATTCATATAATATATAAAGAATTTTTATTTCACTATAAAATACATGTTAACCCTGTTCTTTCCATATCTAGCAAGCGTACAAAAGTCAATGAGGCAGATTTGTCAATACTATAAAATACTTAGGGTACAAATTTTTGAAAACTTTTTTTGATCTATAAACCCTTTGTTTTTCCCATGCAACCAGAACGCCCCTTTTATTTGTTTAGTGCCTGGAAATTTTGAAGGGTATTTCCTTTATTGATTTTCTATGGGGAACAAAAAATTTTAAAATTTTTGGGCCTAGAAAAGTTTTTATGCAAGTGGGGCCCCTTTGTGTAAACTCCAAAAAAAGTGGTCTTTTAAAATTTACTAAAATTTACATAGGTTGATAATCTAGGGCACATTTTGGCTTTCTTAGTCAAAGGTTTTTCACCTTTAGTATATGACGTATTTTATGCAACTAATTGCATCAAAAATTGGGTTTTTTTTCCCCTCGCTTGCATGCAAATTCCCCAAACCCTTTCCCCAAAAAAAGCCACACTCTTTTAGAGAGACCACGCCCCCTTTGTTAGACTAGGCACTGAAGTGTCTAGAAACTGTTTAAAATGCAAAATAAATTTGGTTTTTAAAACATGGCCTTCATTTTTTTTGGGGGCAAAATTTTGACAGATTAACCCATTTTTTTCCTCCATTAAATTCTCAATAAGTAATTTTGTATGTTTTTTTTACTTCCCTTTCTTCCCCAAACCAAAGGGAACTCTGGAAAATAAAAAGGGGAACAATGTTTTTTAAGTTTTTAAAATTTCCCCGGGTTCCAAAAGTCCCATCCACTACAGCTTTGAAAGTGAAAACTAAACCCTCATTTTCTAGAAAAGTAATCTTGGCGATCTCATACAAAAATTTGAATTGCAACTAAATCTCAACTTTATTTTTATGGTTTTTTTTAGTTTTTTTTAAATTTTTAAAACCCCCTTTTGGTTTTTTTGAACTTCCTGGGCACGCTCTCGGGTCAGATTTAAGCATTTTTTTGACCAATATCTGACCCCAGGTTCTTCTACAGGTTCCCCAAAGTTGCGGGCAACTGGTCGATCAATTGGTTTTTTAATATAGCTTTTTCTTTAAATTTTTTTCCATTGTTCGAAGTGTTAAATGGGTTTTATGTTTGAGGACTGTGGGGGCCAAAAACAAAAAACTTTACTTCCCTTGGTTATTAAACATCTTTTAAAGGGTATTCACTTATAGCTAAGCATTGAAACCACTATGGATCCTGGTCAAGAACTCAATGCCTTTGGCTGTAAAAAAAACCCCTATCCTCAACTTTCCTCCACCCCAACCTTTACAGTTTCTTCAATTTCATGATCCTTTAAACCCCTTTTTTCCCTTTTTTTTTCAGGGGCCCTTTACACCCTTTTAGTGCCCAGTATATTAGCTTTTGTCTCAACGCTCTAAAACCCGTTTCCAATCTTCTACTGTCCACTTTTCATACTTCTTATGACAATATTATGACAATATTTTAAAATTGAGCTTTGGGGGTGTGGGGAACAAGTTGTGTTTTTTGTATGAAGAAGAAAAATATTGTTCACCCCCCAAGGACAAAATAGTAACAAAGTAATTTTCATGACAAGAATGTATGTGTGAGATAGCCAATATAAATGTCTATAAAATGATTGTAGTCTCACGTTCAAAGCTGTATAGGATGGTGAGATGTGGAGCCTGAAAGTCAAACATTCAAAACATTGTTACCCTTTTGCTTGTCAGTGAATACAGTGGCAAGAGGTAGTAATATTCCTCCTCATATTCCTCACACAACAGCTTATCCAGAAAAATGACCTGAAAATACAGGCATGCTTTAAAAATGCTTCACATGAAACAATATTCCACTTGTCACAGTTCTTTAATTTTAAGGTTCAAATGAAATACTTTGACCCATGTGTAGTGTTGATCGAACTGTTCTAGAAAAGTTAAGTTCTAGTAGAACTTCTCGAATTTTTGGAACTCGAACCGAACCGAACATTTTACTGTTGGTTTGAGTAAAGTTCTAGTTCCACACGGCATTTTCAGTTTAGCTTTCAGCGGCTTTCTGCACTTTTGACGGCCATCCAATCATCTTTCTGCACTTTTGGAAGGCATCCAATCAGTGCAGAGCACAGAGAAGTGTCAAACACGTCGTAGCTGAGGTGTAGGGCTCTCATTGGCTGCTAAAATCACATGACAATGTTATATATATTTCAATGTATTGCATTGTGAACGCCATTTTCAGCTCACTCTGTACTGTACAGACTGCTCTTAGTTATATAGCATTTTCCTCTCCATAGACAGCAATAGTTAGGGAGTTTGGTATTGCTGGCTGTATCTTTCCCACACCCAGATGCTGCTATTTGGCGACATTTGCAGGCTTGCATAACACCTAACTCTTATATACATCGATACATATTATACAGAGTGCTTGGATTTGCTAAATCATACTCAGTGCCAAAAAGTTCTGTTTTTGAATTTTTGGTGGTTCAGTAAATGTATAACACACTGTCTCCAAATCTCCTATGTGTTAAAGGGTCTTTTGGATCGCCTCAGGGCCCCGTAGCAGCTGCTACCGCTGCACCTCCTATAGCTACGCCCCTGCTTGCAAGCTGTCCTCATCTTTTCAGTTGGCCATCGAAAGGAATGACGTATTTTAGCCTCTCAATTTTTTTCTGTCAATCTTAAAGCCAAATTTTCTTCACTAAGTTCCACGTATCCAGTTTACTGTTATGGATGGTAATTCCAGCTTCTCCTCACCTGTATAGGTATAAAAATTAACCAGAATATCTTCTCTCATAGACTTTAATGGAGTTCGAATAAAACTTCGAACCGAACTCACAAAAGTTCGAGGTTCTAATCGAACTATAACTTTTTACTGTTCGCTCAACACTACCCATGTGTCATACTGTATATTGCATTTAGTTATCTGCATAATCTCTTATTCTTTTGCAATACTTATATCTTCCCCTTGTCTTCATATTGTCTCAATCAAAAGAAAATTTACAAAAACATTGATTTGAAATTAAACTTTGGCCAGGAGGCACGGTATATAATGAGATTGTATATATAGGAATTCCCTAACATGATTATATTATTGGAAACCTGCCATCCAATTATAACTTGCTGGACACTTCAAACTGCTGTGCTTGCCTGACAGTAGCTCTTATCAGCTGCAATACCAGTTAAAAGAAAGTGATTTTTTAGCATGTTATGATGTTCTTATCCATTATTAGCTACAAAAAATGGTAGGCTGTGCACATCCAAAATATATTTTGAAAACGTAAGCATAGTTGCACACTGGGTAAGGCAATAGCATACATCCAATACAAATAACATTGCACACTAAAAACTAAGTAAAACATCAAGGTAATATAGGAATTTTGAAAATCATTACTGCTAAGGAAATATATAAACCGGGATTCTTAGGTTACAGTTTTTGATACAAAATTGTTTAAGCTCACCTCCAGAAAGCATCAAGTGGATCCAGCAACGGTGAGTCCCTAACACTAACAATGTTACCTCACTAGGATCCATACAGACTACAACTAATCTTCAGGGAGTGATAGGAACTTTACTACTGAATTCCCTGTCACTAGTTTAAAAGAGGTAGTCCGAGTGCAGCAAGCAATGATGCTGCCATTTCTCAAATAGATACAAAAAATGGGTAGTGCTGTGCACATCCAAAATATATTTTAAAAACTTTAAGCATAAGTGTGCACACTGGTAAGGCAATAGCATACAATCCAATACAAATACAGTGGCAACACTAAAAACAAGTAAAACATCAAGGTATATAGAATTTTTGAAAATGCATTACTGCTAAGGAAATATATGAAAACCTGGGATTCTTAGTTTACAGTTTTTGATAAAAAATTGTTTAGGGACTCAGCTGTGCTGGGATCCCCTTGACGCTTTTGGGAGGTGAGCTTAAACAATTTTTGATCAAAAACTGTAAACTAAGAATCCGCATGTCCTTCATATATTTCCTTACATAATAAGAGATGGGTCGAAGTTCTCAAAAATTCGGTATCGGTCACTTCGCCGATTTTTCCGTCATTATTCGTTTCGGTCCGTTTTACTTGGGCACGAATCACGTTAAAAATCAGCTTTTTCCAGGCTGCCCAGAGCCTGCTGGGTGCTGTAGTACGTTGTGGCCATGCTTAAATATGCAGAGGGAGCCTTGGTTTGGTCTTCATACAATGTTGGTTTTAGTATGACACGCACAAGACGCCACCGCTCTTAGAATCGCTTCACTATAAATGCCCTGGGATCTTATGGGGGCAAAACTGACCAAAAAACTGAAGCAGGAACGTAGCCTGTTAAAGTCATGGCAGCAAAAGCTGGAAAAAAACAAACTGAGAGCTCAGGTGGCAACAATGAGTGACAGAGTGTGGAGGGACGGCGGCACCACAGCAGCATAGGTCAGACAGTGCACAATGACATTCGGGAAGTGGCAAAACAGTACCAGGCCGCAGAGTGGCAAAATGCACGTGGGGGGGTCACGGTGGCAGCAGCATGGGTCAGGCAGTGGCACAAGAAAAATTCTGGAGCGGGGCAAAAAAGGAGTAGGCCAAAGAGTGGTACAATACACATGTGGGGGGCACGGCAGGAGAAACAGCAGCAGCATAAGGCAGACGTGGCACAATACACAGTTGGAGGCACGGCAGCACCACATCACAGCATGAGGTCAGACAGGGGCAAAATGAAAAATTTCTGGGTGGAAAAAAAACAGGTAGGCCACAGTGTGAGGGCAGGGCAGCAGCCACGCAGCAGCAGAGTC
Source organism: Phyllomedusa bahiana (assembly GCA_025379985.1). Taxonomy (NCBI): domain Eukaryota; kingdom Metazoa; phylum Chordata; class Amphibia; order Anura; family Hylidae; genus Phyllomedusa; species Phyllomedusa bahiana. The sequence continues at coordinate 45,956 of JAODAL010021825.1, forward strand.
AACAGGGGCAAAAGACACATTTTTGGGGGGCACGACTGGAGACACAGCAGCAGCATGAGGTCAGAGAGGGGCACAAAATTCGCAGGGGGCAAAATAGTATTGGGCCACAGACGGCACAAGACTGAGAGCGAGGTCCGGGCGGCAGCACATGGGGTCAGGCAGTGGCACAAAGACAGAGAGTGGAGGTATGACGGAGCAACACATGAGGCAGAGAGGGGCAAAATCACATTCTGGTGGGGGCAAAACAGTACCAGGCCGCAGAGTGGCACAATACACAGGGGTGGATGTCCGGCAACAGCAACACACAGCACATGAGCACATAGAGGGCAAAATGACAGAGGGGTTGATTGGGTGCAATACCATCCCTGGAAAAAGAGGGGGTAGGCAGATGGAGAAACTATCACAGAGTGTGGCTCGGGCGGGTGGGGGCTCAGAATAGGGGCTGAGGCAGGTGTTTAAACCCCAGACTGACGCCTAAGGCATTGGTGTGTGGAAATCCGGGCCATCCACGCCTGTTTCATTTGAAAAAGGGCATCGTTCAAAATTTCCCGGGACAACGGGTTTCCCCTTTGGGGTAACGATGGCCCCCGCCGCACTGAACACCCCCTGAGCCACCAAACTGGCCGGGCAGACAGCTTCTCCACTGCAAACCGGAAGGGTTGCGGCCACACATCCTTTGGCCCCCAGTACCCCCGGGACTTCAAACTGGGGTGGCAGAGTGCGTCCAAGAGGCCACAACCTGTTGGTTCGGGGAATCTCCATGTCCTCGCTGCTGCTGCTGCGGGACTGCCCTCCTCACTAGCGGGTGAAGGAAGCGCTCATTATACTCCAGACTTATTTTACTGCTGAGGGAGCGGTACGCCCAACCCCCCCCTTTCCCCCACAGCCGGGCAAGTACGTGAGCGCTGAGGAACCCCCCCCGGTCAACCTGTAGAGGAGGGACGATCCCGCACATAGGCACGGCCAACGATTACGGAGGATTTCCCTATATATTTGAGTTTTTTTCCCCTCTCAATAGGGGAAAAAGGCCCCCTTTTTTGGACCGGAGCAGGGTCCAATAGGGTGGAGACCCAGAAGTCATCCCTCTGCCGGATGCTGACATTCGGCTTTTCCCAAACTACCGGGGCAAATAAGCATGCTGGGCGACACATGCACAAGCGACTCCGAGGGGCTCCCTGCCTCCATTTCCACTGTATACTGCCACGGGTTTGGGGATCATCGCCTCGTCTTCCTCTCCCACCCACCTCCTCCAGCTGCCCCTCCCTCCTCTCTTGCACCGGGTAGAAAATCCCTCATTTCCCAACAATGCTTCTGCTCCAATGTCCTCCTCCTCCTCCTCCTCCATTTCATCCCCCCGGGACTCATGGGGCCACGAAGTACGCCCATCCCCAGCCCCCTGCCCAACAGTTTTTTCAGCATCTTTTTCCGGGACATGAAGCAGTGGAATGACTTTTTCACCCGTAGTCCTGGCGACTGACAAAAACGTGGCCTCCTCAAGGGCCTAAACAAAGGGCAGGTGTCACGCATACTGCCACGGGCTGACATCAAAGTTACCAGGGGAGTACTTTGTCTCCCGGGATCATCAAAAAACGTTAATGCCTTTCTCTTTCAACATCGGTCCAACATGTGCGGGCGGGAATTCCAGGGGGTGGAAACATCGCATATCAGAGCGTTTTGGGGGAGGCCGTTCGGGCCGCTGCAACCGGGGAGGGTGTTTCCGGGCTTTGTACGAATGGAAAAAGTGCATGACATTTTTCCGGGCCTTTTTTCAGAATGTTCTAAGATCGGTGAAGATTTCGGGAAACCTTTTTTACAACCAGATGAACACTGCCCATGCGGGGCGCATGGACCATCCCCCCCGGGTGCAGCGGGGACACCATTTTCCTCCCATTGTCCGTCACCATGGTTCCGATTTCAGTTGGCGGGGAGAAAGCCACACATCGATTTTTTGCTGCATGACGCGAGCATTTTTCCCCCCCTGTTGACTTCGTTCCCGAGGCAACTGGTGTAAACTGCGGACACCGCGGGCCCCTACAAATGTGGATAGGAGCAGTACTGGGAGGCTGAGAGGTGGTTTTTGGGGGGGGGCGGACATTGGCGCGGGAGCGCATTTTGAAACGTGGAGGAGAAACGGCGTCTCCTTCCAAGTTTTTTGGTGTGCCGGGCAGGAAGCACATTCACCCATGGCCGTAAAGGACATGTACTGGCCCTGACCGTAGTTACAGCTCCAGACGCCCCCCCCCCGCTGCCGGTGTCCCTTTTGGAACCCAAACCGATAACTCAAGGACTGACCCACTTTCTTTTCTACATATTTATGAATGCGGGTACCCCCCTTTTTTGGAAAAGAAATTACGGTTTGGGAACTCTCCATCTCGGCTCGGCACAACCATTAGTTCTCTGAAGGGTGCAGGGGCCACCATTTGAAAGGGAAAGGGACGCAGTACCAAAAACTTGGACAGGAGCACGGTCAGCGCGCACCTTAGGATGGTTGGACGCATACGTTGTCTCTTTACAATCGCCTCTCGAACGACTGCGGGCGCCATGATAGGAGGAGCAGGAGCATCGGCCCCGGGAGAGGATGTCAAAGAGAAACAGCTCCCTTTCTGCAAGGTGGTGGAGCCTTTGACTGGCGAAATGGCAGGGCGTGCCACTGGCCGCTGCTGCGCTGCAGCGGCAGGATGGACCACCAACTGACCACGTTTTCTCCCCAGGCCCCCGGGAGGTGACGCTGCATTGTTGACGCAGGGCCGTTGTGAAACGTTAGCTCCCTCCACGCTTCACTTTCTGCCCACAGTTCTAAAAAAATACCCATTTTTCGGCTCCTCCGGTGTTTTAGCAAAAACGCCACACCGCCGAGTACTGATTTTCCCGCCAACGCTCCGACTATGACTCCCCCGCCGGCCGGGGGCCCCTCGCTGAGCCCCGTCCGCTACTTTTTTTTGGACCTGCAAGGGGGTTTTTTTCTACCCCTGGCCGCTTGGCTCCCACCCACACTGCTGCTACCCGCTGACCACGGCCCACAACCCACTCTGGGTGCGCCGCTGCCTGGCGCCAAGCTGACCCCCCTTCCCCTGACGATGTGAAGCCCTTGCTTCACCCGGCTCCCAATGCGGTCCTACATCACATCATTTGTTTTCTCGTCACTACTGTCCTCATCACCGTCTTGGTAACCGAGCGACCTCCACCAAAATGACCTCCCATGCCACTCTCCACATCAACTTTGCCGCCTACGCAAGAACGGGGATATTGCCCCCTTTTTTTCGCTGCCAATACTGCTGATCCCTCCTCAAATTGTTCATCCTCGCTATATAGTGGCCTGAGCCCAGACCACATAAGTCCCTGGTGAGGAACTGGAGGGACAGACGGGGTGAGGGCAGGTAGGGCCCCGACCCGCTCCCGGGCCCTGCCCAAATAAGTGTTTTCTGAGGTTCCCCCCGACTCTTTTCTGGTTGCAGATGCCGGGGGGAAGAGGAGACCTAGTCAAACCCAAACAAGAACCCCTTGGTTGCGAACAACACACGGCCGCTAATGACACGGCAGTTGTGGCCTCACCGAGTGACCCCTGCGCGACGTCCCCTTGCGTGCTGCGACCGGGGCCCTTTTAGAAATGTTTGTGCCACTGCCACTCGCATTTTCAGACCTGCCACCTCTCTGTCTGACAAATTTTGTTCAAAATGTACAGACACGTTTTAAAGCTATTGTATATGATAAATAAACACCCGTTTTTGACTCCAAATGAACCCGTAACAAGCTTGGGTAACCCTTTGGGTATAAATTTCGCTCCACAAATGGCCAGGAAAAATTTTCTTTAGTGTCGTTTTCAACACTTTTGTTTTACAAATGTAAAAACACAAACAGGGTTAATTAACCTTTGCTTGTAATTATGCTACAAGAAAAATTATATATTTTGGGGTTTAAAAAGACGGGTTTTTTTTTTCAGCACACCAGCAAAACAACCTTTAATTTTAAACCCCCGGGTGTAAATTGCGCAATAGAATTAGCCCCCACAAACATAGCTTTGTAGCGTGTTACAATGGTGTATTTTCTACGCCACACAAAAAGAGATTAAATTTTAATTACTTTTGTTGTGAAATTTGGCTACCAAAAAAAAAATAATATTTGGCTTTTTAAAAAACGGTTTTTTTTTTGTCACACACCAGCAAAACAACGCTTAATTACCCCGGGGTAAATTTCGCAATGAATTGACCACCACAAACTATATTTGTAGCGTGTTACAATGGTTATTTTTTTACGCCCCACAACAAGAGATAAATTGTAATTAACCTTTTCTTTTGAATTAGGCTACCAAAAAAAAAAAAATATATTTTGGGGTTGAAAAAGACGTTTAATTTTGTCAGCACCCAGCAAAACAACCTTAATTAACCCCCGGATGAAATTGCGCATAAATTTACCACCACAAACAGTGCTTGTACTGTTTCAATGGTTATTTTCACCCACACAACAAAGATAAAATTGTAATTAACCTTTGCTTGTGAATTAGGCTACCAAAAAAATATATAATTTGGCGTTGAAAAAAACGGTTTATTTTTGTCAGCCACCCCGCAAAAAACCTTAATTAAACCCCCGGGTGTAAATTGCCAATGAATTGAGCCACCCCAAACAGTAGCTTTGTAGCGTGTTACAATGGCGATTTTCTACGCCCCCACAAAAAGAGATAAAATTGTAATTAACCTTTGCTTGGAATTAGGGACAAAAAAAAAAAATAATTTTGGCGTTGAAAAAGACGGTTTATTTTTGTCAGCCACCACAAAACAACGCTTAATTAACCCCGGATTAAATTGCGCAATAGAATTGAGCCACCACAAACTAGTAGCTTTTTAGCGTGTTACAATGGCTATTTTCACGCCCCACAAAAAGAATAAAATTGTAATTTTAAACCCTTTTTTTGTGAATTTGGCTACCAAAAAAAAAAAAATATATTTGCGTTAAAAAGACGGGTTTTTTTTTGTCAGCAAGCAGCAAAACAACCTTAATTAACCCCCCGATTAAAAATTTTGCAATAGAATTGGCCACCCCCAAAAATAGTACTTTGTAGCGGGTTTCAATGGGTTTTTTTCACGCCAACAACAAAAGATAAAAATGTAATTAACCTTTGCTTTAATTAGGGGACCAAAAAAAAAAATTATTTACGTTAAAAAGAGGTTTATTTTGTCAGCACACCAGAAAACAAAAATTAATTAACCCCCGGATGTAAATTGCCAATGAATTGACACCACAAACTATAGCTTTGTAGCGGTTACAAAGGCGATTTTCATGCCCCACAACAAGAGATAAAAATTTTAATTAAACCTTTTCTTTTGAAATTTGGGTACCAAAAAAAATATATATTTTGGGGGGTTGAAAAAAAACGGGTTTATTTTGTCAGCACACCAGCAAAACAAGCTATTTTAACCCTGGATTAAATTGCGCAATAGAATTTTAGCCACCACAAACTATTCTTTGTAGCGTGTTACAAAGGGTATTTTCTACCCACACAACAAAGATAAAATTGTAATTAACCTTTCTTTTGGGAATTTGGCTACCAAAAAAAATATATATATTTGGCGTTGAAAAAGCGGTTTATTTTTGTCCACCACCAGCAAAACAACGCTTAATTAACCCCGGTTGTAAAATTTTCGCCCAAAGAAATTGAGCCACCAAAAAACAGTGCTTTGTAGCTGTTTTTAATGGCGTATTTTCTACGGGCCCCACAAAAGAGATAAAATTGAATTAACCTTTGCTTTTTAAATTTGGCTACCAAAAAAAAAATAAAAATTTGGCGTTGAAAAAGAGGGGTTTTTTTTGTCCCAAAACCAGCAAAAACAACGTTAATTTAACCCCCGGGATGTAAATTGCGCAATAGAATTGAGGCGCCCCAAAAAAGAAGGGTATTTGTAAAAAAAACGGTGTTTTTTTTAAATAATACACAGGAACGGCTTTGTTCCCACTTTTTTTTTGAATGTATATGCGCGCATGGGCGCACACTGGATTTCGACCAATACCCCCAAAAAAAACAAAAAAGAAATTCAAAGAACATCTCGAACAAGCTGAGACACCCCACAAAAAACGCTGTGTAAAAAAAAGTTCTTCAAAAGCTTTTTCACCCGCACAGCACCCCCTTCACACAGTGAGAGGATGTGAGCTCCCACGGCCGCCGGGCTTATAGTGCGGTGACTCACAGAACCCCCGGTCTTTATTGCTTTACTCTGCACATGTCATGCAGGGTAGCCCTTTTCCCCCAGAGTGCTTTTCCCCAGTAACGCCCGTGCCCAGCCCTTTTATCAAAGAAAACACACTTCGTTCCCCCGAATCCCCCAAAGTTCGGTTTTTTTACAACCAAGTTTTCCTGAAATTCTAAAAAGAATTCCACTTCGTTAAACGATTTGCCCCTCCAGCATAAGCATTTTTTAAAAATTTCCCATATACCTGATGTTTTACTTAGTTTTTAGTGTGCCACGGAAAATTTGAAATTTGGACTTATCCATTATTAAGGCACAATCAACCTACATCACCTTGAGACCAAGACAAAAATATCTATAACAGTCCTCGATCTTTAGTATGTAGATGACTGTGCCAGTTTGTGAGGGAATTTCCCAAATTTAAAACTTTTGGAAGGCTTATAAAGCCAAAACTTCTGCCCAAAATGTCCCGGAAAAAAACTTTAGCCACATCAATTTTGTCCCCATAGGAGACATGTATGAAAGAAGGTGCTTCAAAATTATTATTAGTTTTCAGTGTAAATTGCCCCGAATGTAAAGAAAAATGTTTTTTGCTCAATTATAAATGGTGGGGCTAAAGTTTTATTGCGCCTCGCTGTAGTTTGACACATTATGGAACTTTGGGATTTATAAAGCACCAAACATGTGTAAAGCTACATTAGGGTGGGAAAAAAAAGAAAAGTCATAAGAATAGCATGTCAGTGAATAGAAACTATGGTACTGATATTGCTTGGGGAACCACAGGTCCCAGCAAGACCTGTGGTGTTCTGGCTCTTGCCATATGTAGAATAAAGGGTGAGAAAAGCAAAATCAACTTTCAAATTTAATGTAATAAAAATTAAAAACTAAAAAGTTTGAACAACATCAGTGGGTTATTTAATGTGAAATTAGTTTTAGATTCTATTAATTTTAAATACATTTTATAGGAGATATTTTTATATTTTTGGGATATTACACATCTTTATACTATTTTTATATGATAACATTTTTTATTAAATAATTTAATTTTGTATAGTTTGATAACTATCATAAATATTACTTTTTATTATTGTACTAATGTAAGTTGAGAAATAAGGGACATTTTTTTGTCCTTATGCAAAGCTAGCTCCACTTCGACTCCTCAGGCTCAGGCAGAGCACATTAAAACAGGTCTGCCTGTTCGAGCATTAATGCGCCTAGTTTTGCCGACCTGCATTCATATATGTGTCTAATATTATGTGTGGTGCGACACGCTCCCAGAACACCCCCACATGTTAGGCGCATTCGAAAGTGTTGAGTCTTGCAAACAATGTGCCTATCACATTTGTTTGGTGCATTATACATCGCTGCCTCCTTACTTTTGCTGCATTTTATGTCAGACAGGAATGCAAAACCCTTTCATAGATGTCTCCCCATGTCTTTTAGAAAACTGTTGCATTGGGTCTTTGAGAACTATGTTCTTAAAATTTTAAGTATGATTCCCTCTCAAATAAGATAGACAAGAGTCAATGAAAAAATTATCCTTTAATCAAGCTTTAATCAAGCTTTCAAAAGCATAAGGCAACAGTAGTATCTAGAGACCCAAATATAATCTGTAAATGATAGGAGTCGTTAATTCAATTAGTTTCATACAAGGTGCATTCTGACCATAGTTAAAAATCTCTGCAACCCCAATCTATTGGGAAGAGATGTGCTATCTTACCCTTGTAGATGTGAGCAGCCACAATAAGAAACATGAACATTGGCTGGCCCCTGGTATATCACTATAGCAAATGCTACAGGGCACAGAAGTTGAAGTAGTCCATATTGTGTTTTCTGATGTTTGGAGCTATTATTCATATATTTATCCATACCTTTCATTATTGCTAAACATACTTATCTTTGTTTTCTGTTATTACTAGGTTATGGGGGCTCATCTGATTTCGATATGGGCCCTATGAATTTTAGTTTTGTCCCTAGTGATACATGGTAACACCCTACGAACTACAAATAACACCTAAACTTCCCATGCTTTCATTCGCTTAGTTTCAACTATAACTTATGTTGCAAGTTATACAAATTGAAGAATCAATAACAATATCCACATTTTGAAACTTTTCCATGCTATATCATGAAGTATTATACCAGTCCAGAGCCAGAAAAGTCTTTTTTCGAAAAACATTAGTTACATGCCCACCAGGTATTTGAGTGCTGAACATAAAGCTATAACAGTTGTGGCATTTTAAATACATTTGAGCAGATCCTACATAATGCTGGTCAGCCTTCTGTTTAGGTTTGTTTGCCTGCAGTCACAACGCTAATTGATATGATTGTGTTGGCACTCTGTATTCTGAATAACATAGTAACTACTCAGTCAATCTCTATAAAGATGTTAAGTAGCACTGGAAATTACACAAATCCAATGAAGCAAATGCTACAACCTTCAATCAGTCCAATTATGTCTTGTAAATTAGTGATGAGAGGGCCAAATTCAGTTTTAACGTAACAAAATCTATGGAAGTTTTTGCTGTTGTTTGGATATCCAGGAGACGTGGCGCTTTTAGTGACATCTATTCTGATCGCTCATGAATAAGATATCTATTAAAAGCAAACCTTTCATCAAATATTTATCCCTAAATAAAAAGCTGCCTACACTTATGCCAGTTCTTTGCTCTATCAGCAGCATAATGGAGCTCTTCACATTTTGACTGGGATGGAGGTAGAAAATGTAAGGGAGCAGTTTTTGTGTTTTTTTTAATAAAACATTTTATCTCCCTTATTGATATATGTAAGCGTAATATTGTTGACAGCCGTTGCAAATTACTTTTGTGTAGTTCCTTAAACAAAGTATTATTTTTGCTTAGCACCAGACATTCGACGTTTTCATTTAAAGACTGTCGTATTTATTATTTATGTGTCAATTTCATAATATTCGCTGGAGCAATGGATTTTTATTTTAATGTTTCCACAGCAGATTTTATGACAATACAATTGGATGCATAAGTCTAAAATTTTACTCAATATTCAGTGAAATCATCCCACAAAATGCTTACAGCCGCGGTACTGACTTGCTATCCGTCATTTACTATACACATTTAAACTGTATATGATGAGTTTGTTTAATGTAATATTTATATTTTGTTTATTATGGTACATTATGGATCAAAGATATTGACCGTTCAGATATATAAGAATGTAAATAAAAGTGTTTATATAAGTTATTATAGTTTTAAGTCGCCATTAATACTAGAGCTCAGTACAGTTGAGAAAGGGAGAAGAAAATGGATTGTCTGGCAATATTTGTTTATTTTATAAGGACAGAAAAGATAGGAAAATATAAAATATAAAATAAACCTAACTTACCCCTGGAGTTCCAACATGTACTGTACACCGACTATTTTACACTTTTGGGTAGCTGGTCTTGACACAAGAAATGCCCTCTCAGACAATTACTGACCTCGATGGTGAATTGACCAAGCTTCTTAAGCCATTACCTTTGTGTTGAGACCATGTACCAAAAAAACATGATCAGCAGGGACCCAGCAATGCTGGAACGGCAGTAGAAGGGGAGCCAAATGGCATGCATTGTTTATTTTATTAGGGTTAATCAGTCTTACCCTCTTATTAGATAATATATGGCTAAAAAAGTTCAATAAACGAGAACCAAATGAGTAACTGATACAGACAAATAGAAGACAATCCACAAGGTTTTACAGTCTACCAAATATTAGTTGTAATTAAAGGTTTTCCAGGGGTATGTTTGATATATTTAGCCCTCCTAACATGAGGAATCACAATATATATGTTGTATGTTTTTAACAGAAGCCACAATGCTCTGCTGTATCTGTCATATGAGAAATAACACTAGTAGTGAGAAACTCCACCAGTTTTTGTCATTTTGAGTGAAGAATAGCAATTTCTGCTGTGCTATCAATTTCCATAAATCTTCCAATACTGATAACAGAGGCAGTAACAATGTGTTTGTGTATGTGTGTGTGGGTGCATGGGATAAACATATACAAGCATGAGCTTGCTTCAGTGAAAAAAAAATATACAGAACTGTACGTGATAAGGAAAGATATATCTATCTAGATATACACTACCATTCAAAAGTTTAGGGTCACTTTGAAATTTCCTTATTTTTGAAAGAAAAACACAGTTTTTTTTTTCAATTAAGCTAACATTAAATGAATCAGAAATACACTCTATACATTGTTAATATGGTAAATGACTATTCTAGCTGCAAACGTCTGGTTGTTAATGAAAAATCTACATAGGTGTATAGAGACCCATTTCCAACAACCATCACTCCAGTGTTCTAATGGTTAGATTGTGTTTGCTAACTGTGTAAGAAAGCTGTTGGATATTTTGAACACCCTTGAAAATCCTTGTGCAAGTATGTTAGCACAGCTGAAAACAGTTTTGCTGTTTAGAGAAGCTATAAAACTGACCTTCCTTTGAGCTAGTTGAAAATCTGGAGCATTACATTTGTTGGTTCGATTAAACTCGCAAACTGGACAGAAAAAGAGAGCTTTCATGTGAAACTTGACAGTCTGTTCTTGTGCTGAGAGATGAAGGCTATTCCATGCGAGAAATTGCCAAGAAACTGAAGATTTCCTACAACAGTGTGTACTACTCCCTTCAGAGGAGAGAACAAACAGACTCAATCCAGAGTAGAAAGAGAAGTGGGAGGCCCCGCTGCACAACTGAGCAACAAGACAAGTACATTAGAGTCTCTAGTTTTAGAAATCGATGCCTCACAGGTCCTCAAATGGCAGCTTCATTAAATAATACCCGCAAACTGCCAGTGTCAAGGTTTACAGGGAAGAGGCGACTCCGGGATGCTGGCCTTCAGGGCAGATTGGCAAAGAAAAAGCCATATCTGAGACTGGCTAATAAAAGGAAGTGATTTACATAGGCTAAAGAACACAGACATTGGACAGAGGAAGAGTGGAAAAAAGTGTTATGGACAGACGAATCGAAGTTTGAGGTGTTTGTATCAAACAGAAGAACATTTGTGAGACGCAGAACAACTGAAAAGATGCTAGAAGAGTGCCTGATGCCACCTGTCAAGCATGGTGGAGGTAATGTGATGGTCTGGTGCTGCTTTGGTGCTGGTAAAGTGGGAAATTTGTACAAGGTAAGAGGGATTTGGAATAAGGAAGGCTATCACTCCATTTTGCAACGCCATGCCATACCCTGTGGACAGCTCTTAATTGGAGCCAATTTCATCCTTCAACAGGACAATGACCCAAAGCACACCTCCAAATTAAGCACAAACTATTTAGGGAAGAAGCAAGCAGCTGGTATTGTATCTGTATTTGAGTGGCAAGAACAGTCACGAGATTTCAACCCCATTGAGCTGTTGTGCGAGCAGCTTGACCGTATGGTACACAAAAAGTGCCCATCAAGCCAATCCAACTTGTGGGAGGGGTTTCTGGAAGCATGGGGTGAAATTTCTACAGATTACCTCAGCAAATTAAAAACTAGAATGCCAAAGGTCTGTAATGCTGTAATTGCTGCAAAGGGAGCATTCTTTGACAAAAGCAAAAGTTTGAAGTAGAAAATTATTATTTCAAATAAAAATCATTATTTCTAACCTTGTCAATGTCTGGACTATCTTTCTATTCACTTTGCAACTCATTTGATAAATAAAAGCATGAGTTTTCAGGGAAAACACAAAATTGTCTGTGTGACCCCAAACTTTTGAATGGTTTTATATATTCATTAATGACAAGAAGTATATCTATCTATATAAAGAGAGAGAGAAAGATATCGACTTTGGTGGACTACTTAAGGAGCATGTAAACCTCAGAGAGGATGGAGAGTGTACTGAGTTGCCTCACACCAGTATCCTGGGATGGATGAGATGGGGTCAGCGGCAGGTGCCAGCACCTTTGAACAGTTGGACTGGGTCAGATTAGAGAGGTTGTCAGGAATAGTAACTCATGAAGGTGTTGTGTCTGGAGTGTACAGTGCTGATGTGATGTGCCGTGCCCAGAGAAGTTGCAACATCCACAAAGAAGCATGCTGTGAGTAACAGCCTGAAGTTTACTCAGAGCTTCTGTTGTCTATCTTATTTGCAATCACTGATGCACCACATGACTACTACTTATCCCATCCACTATTACTCTACCCATCATCCTCATCTGCACTCTGTATCTTCACAATGGCTTACTGTACTTGAGCCACAGCCCCCAAAGGCGAGGGTCACTTCGACTTATCCTGCACCGAAACTGAACTGAAACAGAGCAAACACAGAACTGGGGAACTTTTATAGCTTATTACTTCTTCAAATACACTCTGTAAGCCACCACTCCACTCCTACATATGACCCATAGCATGTGACATCATGAGTAGTGTGACTCATCAGAAACAACAATGTGAATCACATTATCAGTTCTGAACTGAACAGATTCCTGATGGAATGCCAAGCCCCAAGGCCCTGTGGCCGGGGCTTTACCAGGCAACATGCCCCAGATTTGTTCCTTAAAGCCCCAGTAGACACCACTTTCAATTGTATCCATAGATCCATTTAATATATATGTATATGTCGCAGGAAAATGATAAAAATAGGGATTTGATCAAATCTCTATAAGAGATGATTCATCTTTTCAGTAAAACAGTTCAGGGATTTGATCAAATCACTGACTTTCTTTAGGGAAATCACCCCACAGAGTTGTTATTTTAACATCTTCCGTGATTTGATCCAATCCCTATTTTCATCATTTCCCTGCAACATATATTTTGGAATATGTGGCAATAAAAAAAGAAAACACATAGTCCAGAGGATAAAAGGGCCAGACCCACCCTAAGATACCAAAGCTAGTGTTCGCAACAAATCTTCAAGCAGAAAAAAACACTCCCATAAGACATCACTTAGCAGCTAGATATAAAAACAACACAATCTTTAATTGAATTAATATAAAAAACCTAAACCTAACCCTACTAAGACCCTTTATCCAACACCAAAAGCCCTCCCCAACCAGGACAACACTGGGAGATTCGCCTGATAAGAGCGTCCCTTATCAGGGCGAATCTCCTACGTGTTGTCCTGGTTAGGGGAGGGCTTTTGGAAAGTTGGATAAAGGGTCTTAGTAGGTTGGTTTAGGTTTTTTATATTAATCTCAATAAAGATTGTGTGTTTTTATATCTAGCTGCTAAGTGATGTCTATGGGAGTGTTTTTTTCCAATATGTGGCAATAAACACACGTTTTTCACGTTTTTTTCACCTGAATACCTGAGTGCTGCAATTTTTCCTTTATGTATATATCTATAGTAGATAGATAGATTTATATACAAACATGCAGACCTATAGGAAAATATTCATAGTATAGAAATAAAATGTAGGTGTATCCCCTATACTTATACCTGCCAACCCTCCCACTTTCTCCAGGAGACTCCCAGGAAACTGCAGTTGTAAATGTGCAGGGTTTATGGAAACTTTGCAAAAAAAAAGGTATTTCCAGCCAAAACAGGTCATTTCCCAACAGACTGAGCCATTTGTGGGTCGGGGTTAACTTATCCTGGAATTGGGAGACAAAAAGTTGGCAAGTAAGCCCTTAGTTATTGCTCTAAATCCAATTTACAACTACAATCTACAATTGCCCAACTTCAACTTTGTGTGAGACTGTGCCAATATATTTGTTAGATTTGGAATATTTACATTGAGAATGCAATACCTGTGGACATAACCTCATTAGTCAACAATCAGTGAGAATGTGCAGTAATGCATGTTGCCACCTAGTTCTCATCATAATCAGTAGTAGAATAATTTGTATATCTTTTCCATTAAAATATACAAGAATCACAAAATTGTCTTATTGTTATTATTATGTTGGATTGTCATATGCAGTTCGATATTACTGTCTATCACTACAAAAAGGTTAAAAGTTAAGTCTCGTATGGGGGGCTATTGAAAGCTTATAATTATAGAAGTGGACAAAGAGTTTTTAGAACACTTAAAAAATATTGTGAATTGATTACTTCCTTTTGATCATCATGTGCCATAAGTGTTTGTAGCTGAGACAGATCTAAGAACAGGAGGGACCTTATCAATTGTCAATGGCTTATCGTGTTCATTAGAGTTTCTATTCAATGATAAAAATGTAACATTTTATTGTAATGGATGCTATTTTTGCTCCTAGAACAACCAGAAGGCCCATTACACACCAGTGCAGATGTGGATATGGCCGAAGCATCTCAAGGTAAGAATATATATAGGTCATCAAGTATATATACTATCCTTATTGCTTATATGTACTTTTGACAAACATATAGAGATGTGTGGCATAGCATCCCTTTTGACAGTAACTTTCTGCTTTTGTGTTGTGAGGGCACTTGTCATCTAAAGACTTATGTATGACTTGAAAGAATATGTCTGTACGTCAGTGGGCTAAAGGCTGACAACCATCAGGTCAAATAATGACCAATTTGAAATTTATATTGAAATATGGTGATTCTAAATATGGGCTTCAATATTGTCTAGAACATAATCAGTGTCAAGAACCTATTTACTGCTAAATGAATAGCACAGCTAGGTACATACGGTATAAAAGTTTAAGGCCTGATAACTACTTCTCGTACATTAAAATTGCTTCATTGGGAATATTGATGACTGTTTTAGCTGTTTTACAATGCCCAATACTTATTCTTATCAACAGAACGAATTTCCTTTGGACAGAATAAAGGAATGTGGTACCATGGATAAATCAATTATTGTTGATAATCTTTGTATTAGGGGAAAATTGTTAGCTCTGCGACAAGCCTGAAAAGGAATTCTGAGATATAATATTGTTGTTCTACCATGTGATTACACAATTAACGTGTTACTGTTGAAGGTCCCAGCAGAATAACTCAGGCACGGCACAAGGCAGAGCACTGCGGCCATTCACTATAGTTGTCAACACGTTGCCATACACACATGCAGTTGGGATTAGTAATGCAATTATGCCACATTCAAAGATACGAAGCTGAGCCGGGGCTCACTTATTGTGCTAGTTGTACTTCTAGGGCTTTTGCTGATTGTGAATTTACTGAGCTGGCTTATATCAACAAAAAGAAAAATTTACAGTGGAGGAAATAGCAATCAGAAGTATATTTCGTATGTGTTTTCCTACTTCAGGCAAACAATACTTGATTTGATAGAAAATATTTTCTGAAATATATCCTGTTGATCTATTTGGATTCATAAGTCATCTACACTTAAAATCTGTAGTATTGGGATGTCAGAGCAGAGATTTAGTAGAATGTATTGTACTATTGACATTGGTGATGATTATTCACTTCTTCTCCTCTTCATCCAAATAGATTACTTTATATACAAATTTGCCATGCACCATATGCTGCCAAACAATTATAAATTACAATTAGGCCATGTTCACACGGCTTAAAACTGGACGTATTTCAGTCCGTAATTACGCGCCGGAGTGATCTAATTACGGGCTGAAAACGTCCCAGTCATAACGGTAATCCACAGTTCTCATCGAGAACTATAGATTACGTCTCCTCTCCCTGCTCGCTGAATATGCCGAGGGGGGAGATAATTGACATGTGAATTACCAGCGGCGTATACACGCCGCTGTTAATACAAGTCTATGGGACGGCCCCCCGCTCCCACCCCCGGCCACACGGCGTAATTGCGGGCCGTAATTATGTCCTGCAGTTAAGCCGTGTGAACATAGCCTTAGACCTATAATTGGACCATATATGTTAAACTATTGAGTGCTATGACAGAATCTTTAAATATTGTACAAAGAGATTGTCTAACATTGCAAAATCTACTTCAAATTAAACAAATCTTCAACTGTCAAGAATAAGTCTTCAGTCAATCTAATGTTGTTAACCTTGCAGGACTTCTGAATGACTCATCAAACATTGGTTTCAAGAGACTTCTCACTGTACATGGGCAACATTAGTTATAAGTGCCTGAGAATCATATAACAATACACATGCTAAGCCAGGAGGTTTTATCTATTACACTATGGAACAGTTTTTGTTTCGGGTTTCTAAGTGTTATATTTCAACTACTAACCTTGATAAAAAACACAAACATTTCTCATGAACTTTGATTTTGTGACAATAGCCTAGGCTAGTTCTGTTTTTATTGAGATAAAACACAAAATTTTGACTTGTAATTGTTTTTTATCATAGAAACAATCAACATTTCACTACAAATATGCAATTATAATTACACTGGGTCAATGCTGTATATAATAGCTCAAAAATGATTATATTTTCTGGATTTGTGACTGTATTGTATATCTCTTTCACAAATCAGTCTCTAAATATAGTCTGCCATCATGATCTCATCATACTGTCCTTGGTAACTGCATTCAAAGTTCATTATTTTCTGGTGAAAGAGCTCGCTTTGCTCCTCTGACTAAGCTCCCATGTTTTCCTATCAGCATAGTTTTTTATCAGAGGCTGTGCATAGTTTTCATCGTTGTGATTGTATAGGAAGCTCTGAACCACTGCAGCAAATCTGCTCCAAGATGCTTTTTTGCTTCCTATTCAGTCTTTTGGGAAGTTTGCTGCACTCTATGATCTTATTGATTGATCAGCTTTAGCCTTTGCCTCAGACAGCTTAGGGAAAAGATCTTGGAGGTCCTTGACATCTGTCTCCTCCTTATCGAGATCCGGGACACATTGTTTTATGAGCACTAGCTTGATGTGTAGCGGTGGCATCAGCACCTTGCGGGGGTCTCCCAATGACTTCCACTTTATGTTGTTCTTCCCTACAGAGAACTCTATTTGCTGAGGCCAGTCCTGCCTGTCCAAGCTGTCCCGCAGTCATTATAAACTGGCCACAGACATAGCAAAATATGTCTGCCGGATGTGTGCAACCTGTTGATGCCATCTAAATTAAAGTGTAACTGTACATTCATTTTAGGCACAAAAAATTTGGAAAACACACTTAACACCTCGGGACAAAAATATATATGCAAAACTGTTTCGTAGTGTTATTTTCATATTTTTTATCTTTTTCTGCTTGAACAGACCAGGAAGTTTCAATGGATAAAGAAAATAGAAGTGAGGATGAAATGAACATTGAACCACAAGGTAAACTACACAAAAATATATATAAAACTGCAATGAGTATGTTAGTATCAATATAAAAAAAATAATAAAGAGATTGTCTCTGTTAGAATCTTTCTTCTATGTCCTATTAGCTCATGATGAGTTAATATACAGTAGGAGGCTTCCGCAGTTTGAAGGTACCTTACACAAAAAAATGCACCCAACTTAGTACTATACTCACAATAGTAAGGGGCCAGTAGTGACATGTCAGTTACCTGCACCCAGTCTTGATGGCACAGGAAGTCCTGTGCATATATTGCCCTGGACATATTATTATGTGCAAGAAAACTAAAGACATAATTGTACATTACATCCTTTATTCCTTTATTTGGAAAGAGGTTAAAGACACCATCCAAAAAAAAAACCACAAAAAAAACCCAAATTGTATCTATAATACTTTCCTATTTTGTGTTTTTGAATCTCTGAATTGGGCATCGTCCCATTAGGCCTAGACAAAATGCAATATATTAAGTATACCTTAGGCGTTCCTTTAAGTGATTTAATATAATGTATTATCTTCTGTATTTAGAACTGGATCCGTATTTTAATTTTTGATTTGGAATTTTCCTTCTAAAACCATTTTAAACTGCTTCTTTTAGTTCAAAGTGGAGATATTTCTAAAAAGAACCTTTCAACTCCTCTAGAAGATGAACCAAATGGTAATGTATACACACTAAATGAAAGTCAATGACCCACTGATGTTTCTAAACTGTAGATGTTGGATAAATTTATATGGTTTTTAAATCATATTTATCTAAAAATACATAATATTACATACAGCATGGAATAGACTGAAGTCCTTCATCTTCTTGCCCATTAACCCTTTCCTATCAGCTAGTCATAGTAATATGGCTCTTCGTTTTCTCCTCCCCGTTTTCCAAGAGCTATAACTTTTTAAAATTTTTCCATCTGCATAGACATATGAGGGCTTTTATTTTTTCGAGACAAGATGGACTTTCTAATGGTGTCATTGACCGTACCATGAAATATACTGGAAAACTGCAAAAAAAGTGGGGTGAAATGTGAAAAAAGTGAAATGTGAAATGTTTGCAGGGGTTTTGTTTTTATGGCATTCACTCTCTAGTATAAATGATGTATTATCTCTATTCTACAGGGTGGTATAATTCCGGCAATACCACATATGTAGGGTATTCTTTATGTTTTAGTAATGTAAAACAAATTCAAACCTTTTTAAGTTCTTAAATTTGAGCCACAGCTCAATTTTTTGCAACCAAATACTTTTTTGTTCTTCCAGCTATTGACCTAAATGATGCAAAATTTTTTGCGGCCTGAAGCGCACTTTTTATTGGGTCCTTGGTTGATGTGACTTTTTGATCATTTAAGTCTAATTTTTAGGAGGCCTGAATTGACCAAAAAAAGCAATTTTGGCATTTGGAACTTCTTTTCTTCTGTGGTGTTCAGCGTACGGGGTAAATTATGTTATATTTAAATAGATTGGACTTACGGGTGTGGTGATACCAATTATGTGTAACTTTTATTATTTGTAAAATGGCCAAAAAAAGGGGATGTGATCATTAGTACACCCATCTGCATGATATAAACAATGCAGAAGGATGTTCAAACATGGCAGTACTATTACTTCCTTCCTGGGGCAGTTAGTGTTCAAAACTCATACATGACAGTTATATAAGCCTTCATAAGGTTTTCAACCACCAGGTTAATTGATAGGCACCCCGAATTCTCATTCATTTAGATGCGGTGGCCACAATCTCTGCTGCGTCTAAAGCATTAAACAGCAATGAACGGAGCTGGATCTGTTCCCTGTTGTTAGATGCAATTAGTAGCTAACAGTAGCTTTCTTTGTAGTGGGATTACTAAGTAATCCCGCTATATAAAACCGTAACGGCACCAGGATGTACATCCTTTGCCGGTAAGAGGTTAATTTTTACAGCGCAACCAACAGCGGAAGAACATTTTATCTGTGAACAACATATATTTTACCCAAACACATATATAATACTGATATAGCAAACATTATTTGGTATAGATAACTTACTGCAGAAAGATATGTTACCTCAGAAGCCACTGAAAAGTATTGAAAAGGTTAAGATTAGTGTTGAGCGATTGCGTTGGCTATCGAGATCGAGCGATAGTCGATAGTCGGCCGCTATCGATAAGGTTTTTCGATAGTGAGCATCGATTATGAGCGATTACCATTAAAGTCTATGGAAGAGCAACAACACCTTCATTATTACACCCAAACAAGGCTGGAGAAGCTGAAATTAACATCCACAACAGTCAAATGGATACGTGCTACATCTAGGCAACACACTTAGGTTATAAAAGTCACAGAAAAAAAGTCACAGACCATTCACTATCCCTGTCTTGTACCACAGCATGACCCTTAAACCTGCATCACCCACAAATTAAAAAGTGCCAGAAGGCAGTATGATTTGAACCATCATGTTACTTGAACTGGACATTGAATATCCCTGTCCTGGAACGCAGCATGACCCCAAACCTGCATGACCCCCAGATTTAAAAAGTGCCGCAAAAAGGAGTCTTTCAACCACCATTTTAGTTGAACTGGACACTAACTATATCTGTCCTGTACCGCAGAATGACCATTAAACCTGTCTGACCCACAGTTTAAAAAGTGCCAGAAAAAGGAGTCTTTCAACCACCATTTTAGTTGAACTGGACATATACTGTCCCTGTCCTGGGCCACAGTATGACCATTAAACCTGTCTGACCCCCAGATTACAAAGTGCCGGAAAAAGGAGTCTTTCAACCACCATTTTAGTTGAACTGGACATTGACTAGAACTGTCCTGTGCCACAGCATGACCCAGGGCCGGAGTTACAGTGGGTGCGGTGAGAGCCCAGGCTGGCGTCCGTCATCTATTAACACGCAGGTTAAAATGCCCTGATGACGCAGCAACAAAAACTGTCGTCGAAGCAGAGTCG